>APFE030879805.1:0-36839 GCA_000404065.3 Pinus taeda
GGTTGCCCCCTCGAAGAGGCTGAATTCTAAGGCGTTGATCTATCTTTTCTATCTTTTTGTGAGCTGGTTTCATAATAGCTACCTTGAAGTATGTCACTTTTAACTGTGAATGTAAATTCAAGAGTAATGTATGTGCATTAATTTGATGTGTTAAAATATTATTTGGGAATACATTCTTAATGAGTAAGAATGGAATTCCTATTATTTTTTTGACATGAATTTGTGTAGTTTGGGTTAACTTTATGCATCAAATAACTTGAAATTACTCAAATACTAGGTTGAGGTATGACCTTCCTAATAAACAAGAGGATTAAATGACTAGTGCATGAAGGGTTGTGGAAGCCATCTAAAGGAACACTTGAAGGTTATGTTTTCCCTGTGTTGTATATGGGTGTGGAACCCATACTAGCATATATCTATAAGAAAATGTATGGGTGTCAAATCCATACTAACATATATCTATGAGCTAAGTAATTCTTCTGGTTAGAATGAAAAAAAATATTTTGATGAAATCTCATAGACATGATTAAGGAGAATTGATTATGTGTAATTAAAGTTAAATGGATAGAGATTCGTAACATGAATTTGCTTGAGATTTAAATCCATTATCTTATTTTTATTACAAAAGAAGATACTAAGATTGGTATATTGAACACCATTAGGTGGTTTAGAATGTTTGGAATAATTGATTTTGATATATGGAGTCAAGTGTGAACTAGGTATCTATCCTCTAGTATTTTAATTATTTTGTATGTGTTGGATTTATGTAGAATGAAAATGGTTTTCAAATGATTGAAATGTAGAAAAATATTATTGTGATAAGTTGATGAAATATCCTTTCTAATGGCTCAAGACAAATTAGGTATAAGAAAGTCATAATAGTCTCTTTAATTATTTTTTTCAGTTGAACATTGGTTGAATTATATTTAACCAAATTAATTAGATAAATTATGAGGATTGAACTCATGAACTACTCTAAACTATTGCTATTTAGGTGATCGAGTCAAAATTCATATTGTTTATGAACATGATGGACTATTTTCTTGGAATTTGATTAACTTGTAAATTGTTAAGAGAATAACATGTTTAGAAGATAAACATTTTATGTGGTGAGAAATATGTTTTGTTTGAACTTAAAGGAAAATATATGTGATTAATGAAAAGCTTAGTTGAGTTCTAGTTTTACAAGAAGTGATATTTTTTGAGGGAGAAATTGAAGGAGAGTGAGATCAGATTTTGATGAATTGGAATTCTTGCATGATTTAGAAGCCTAAGATGATTGTATTATATGTGGAATGGAAGAGATTGAAGGATTTAGGACTTTTGTTCTTGGATGTATAGGTGTATGAGTAGTTAGAAATCCTGCAAAAGGTTATAATCTTTGAAAGGTAGTTAAAAAAAAAAAAAAAACAAAACAAAACAAAACAAAAAAACAAAAACAAAAACAAAAACAAAAAAACAAAAACAAAAACAAAAAACAAAACAAAACAAAACAAAACTTATCGTTAGGCTAGAAATGTCTTTATGATAGTCTAAATCTTATTTAAAATCAACAAGATTCTTCATAATTTGATAAATGTATGGTTTTCATAACGTGTTTTCTTTTGTGTATTAATAGTAAGGAATAAGACGTGAAACCAAATGAATTGATTAATTATTGAATAGAAATCACGAGTGATTTTATAGTGGGAAAACAAGTTGACTTATAGTTATCAATATAGATTCAATAATATAGATATTGTATAATTATGAAAGTTGTTCTTGATTACAAACCACTTTCGAAAAGATATATTTAATTATTTTTGGAATGAATATCTTCTAACTGAACCATTCATAATTGATTCTCGAAGTAAGAGAAGTGAATAATAATGAAGATTATGGCAATCAAGGGAATGGTCTATAATACAAAAGTGGGTCAATGAGGATTGTATGGAACCTTAGCTTGTTAATTTAAAAAAAGGAAATGGTGTCTTAAACCTAAAATTGTGATTTTACCTAAAGATTAAGCATTTAGTAAAACCTATAGGTACATCCTAAAGATTTTGATTGCAAGAATGTCTTATGGAATGAAAAGGGGAAACTTGGATTGAGAAGAAATAAATTAAGTGAGATGTAAGAGTGGGTTTTATATATGAAATCATGTTTTGTTGCATAGTTTCATTGGCAATTATATGTGGATGATTTTATGCTTCTTTTATGAAAATTTGATTGTGATAAGGTGGACCATTATTGTTTTTTTTTACAACCAATGTGTGAGCTATTTATAGCTTGGCAAGCTCAATGTACTATAGAACCAAGAATATGACACATGTACGATTCATGTAGACTATGAAAAAGAAGAACATGTAGAATATCAAATTATTATAGATATCTTAATTAGATGTCATAACAATTACATAAAATAATATTTTGATATGGTACTATAAATTGTATGGTTGGTTTTGATATAGAAATATTTGGCATTTTATATAGAAACATGCCTAATATGGCATGGATATATTTTCTACTTGATTAAGAATGGTATGTTTCAGTTTTCATGGAGTTGATTCCAATTTAGAAAAAATTAAACTATGGTTTGGCATAAAGAAAAATATATAAAATACATATACATAAGGTTAACACCTTAGTGATAGGAGAATTGAAAATAACTAAGTATCTTATGACTGTAGGAAACACTTCGGGCCAATTTTAGCCCAAGAGGGGGAATATGTAGTGTCCCTTCTTGGTGAGATAGCTTTGATGACACTTAGAGAGGGTGATTTTGATATAATGATATAATATTATGCATGAGAAACTTATGTACATGCTTATATGCTATATTCCTTGTTTGGGTCACCTAGTTGTTGTGTGCTTAGGATAATATCTATGGTTGTGTGTATAAGAATTGATTTTGGTTAAGAGCATATTATTGTTGTTTTCTATTTTGGTATGTTAGTTTGGAAATAGGTGTATGACATGGGTGTTGATTGAGGATTGAGACACATAGATCCATGGATGATCATGGTTATGTGGAACATATGGTTAATTATCATTTATGGATGATACATGATTTATATGATTATATATGTTTAATCTTATAATGAGAAAGATGTGGTAGGAGACATGGTTATTTGAAAACAAGGATGCTCAAATTATAAATGATTGTGGAAGTCATGATACATGATTTTTATGATTTTATATGCTTAATATTGTATTGATAAGGATGTGATATGGAATGTGGTTATTTCCAAGCAAGGATGTTCAAATTTTAAATGGCTAAGGAAGTCATTTCTCTAGAACCAAAATGGTTGTGGAAGTCATGCACGATATTTGGTAAAATGTGAATAAGTTAATTATGAAATTCATTGATTCCTTTGATCTATGAGATTGACATGTCTGCAAGTCTTGGAACAAGGCCTTTCCAACCAACCATTAGATGGGTATGAGCTCACAATCAGTACCTTAAGGTGAAGTGTGGAGTTTCAAAGCAGAGTAGATGAGAATCCATGGAAATTAGGGCATGGAGTCCTAAATACATGAAAGATAAAGATGTGGAGTCTTGTGTATCTATAATAAAATGTTTAGGGTGCGGAATCCTGAATATTTAAAAAGATCAAGGTGTGTAATCTTGGATCTTTAGAGTAGATCAGGGCATAGAGTCCTCAATCTACTAAGGCATGAAGATGCATGCAAAGGGGTGCGGAATCCCTATTCTCTGGAAGAAAAATACCTCTCATGGGAAGCTCAGGGATGAATTTCCTTAATAAAACCTCTTTTTCTAACAATCCTAGAGTGACTTTCTAAAAATAGAAAATCGTGTCTAGAATCTCAAGCGTGACTTTCCAAAAATAGTAAATCACATTGCGTAAATTGTCAATCAAGTATAGTTGAAGGAAAATCACTTAACTTATCATTAATCAATCCTAATAGTTCAATCTCAACTTAATCATCAATATTAGTAATATTATTATCATCTTTTGTGAGACTATGATATTATTATTAAAAGAGAATTACAAGTCACCTTTATCTCCTCAATAACTTCACACCTCTCTCCTTGATGACTCTCATGGCTCTATGCAAATCTCTCTCTTTTAATAATACATTACACTCTATTTTATGCACTCATCAAAGAATGGCATATTCCTCTTACACTCATTAAAGATATGTCATAAAAGATTCATCTTACTCTCTCTTTAGTTAGACTCTCCGTAACTAAGGCATGCATACCTCTCCTTAATGGCATGATTTACACTCCTCTAAATGGAATATAAGGCATGCATATTACTCCTCCTTTATGAAAAGAATTTGTTGCTCCTCCTATATATGTGTCTCATGTATTCTCACTTAGGGTGAGAGGGAGGTGCATTGTGATACCAAGAGTTGGAGAGATTTGAAAAATATTATGAGAGTGGGAGACTTGGAAAGTGCCCAATTACTTTCGAAATTATTTTGAGCTTACCATGAGTGGTGTTGGCAGGAAGTGAAACTTATGTTCCTCAGCTTGCCTTGGATATTGTTAAGAAATTTACTGCATAACATAAATAATTACTGAGATGAATATATATAAAAATAACCAGCAACAACCATAAACACATAAACACAAATTTTTATCCGAGAAAACCCAAATCTGGGGAAAAACCCAACCTAATAAGATCTCATTAGCATTGGCCAAAACCCTGGCCAATCCGACCAAGTGAGCCTTCACCGCTCACCTCCAGGTCTTGCATTACAATGAAGTCCTTACAGCCTTTTATAAGCTCCATTACATATAATACCACCGACATAATACTATGGTTGCACAATACCATGTGCCCCAAAACCATCATTTTTTAACCTGGCCAACTTTGACTCTATCCCGAGTCAAGTTTACCTAGCAATTCCCCCCTTAAACTTGACTTGGGGTTCCTTGACTAACTCCAACCAAACCTGCTAAGTGAGACAATCCCACTCACTCTAGCTCTTACCCCCCTTAGAGTTTTTACCCGAGGTATTGTTAACCCGACATCCCCCCTATCACCTAGGTTTAACCCAGACTTTACCGGTGATCACCGAGGGGTACACATGCCTTACTAGGTCTTACAGTAGTATGCCCATTTACATGCAATAATTTTGACTTAATTAAATAAAAATTGTTTATTGTTGTTGCAATTTTGATCCATCCTCTCTCAATTTGATTTTCTCAAAAGCTTGTATCAAACCGCTCCAACTGCGAGCCCTTCGAGAACCTCGTAGATTCCAGCACCGGTGGCCTCACGTAGCAGAAAATGAACAATTTTCGAAGCCGCATGAACAATATTCTTCTACTGACCTTCTTTAAATAGCTTCATGAATCCCGAACAATTCGTCAGCATGTTCCAAACCGGTAAATATCAAAAATGCACTGTGATCCCTAACAGTTACGGCATTATCTTCCGCACATTCTCCTCGAGGTTCTTTCATGTACGATTGTTCCACCATTATTTTTCAGATCTGTAAAAAAGGTTGCATTGATCTCATTAGGCACTATAAACCCCTGGCATCAAAGAATCCCTTTGAAGCCAATATTTGGCTCCGATACCAGTTGTTAAGAAATTTACTGCATAACATAAATAATTACTGAGAGGAATAAATATAAAAATAACCAACAACAACCATAAACACATAAGCATAAATGTTTATTCGGGAAAACCCCAAATCCAGGGAAAAACCCAACCTAATAAGATCTCATTAGCATTGGCCAAAATCCTGGCCAATCCGACCAAGTGAGCCTTCACCACTCACCTCCAGGTCTTGCATTACAATGAAGTCCTTCCAGCCTTTTATAAGCTCCATTACATATAATACTATGGGTGCACAATACCATGTGCCCCAAAACCATCATTGTTTAACCTGGTCAACTTTGACTCTATCGCGAGTCAAGTTTACCTAATAGATATCTCTCTACTGTTGTATTTTGGTATTTTTTATGAGCTCTTATAGCTCAGGGGTTCCAGGGGGAGAATTTCTCCTTAGATATGGTTGGGTGGAAAACCATATGGTTCAAATGATTTGGTTAAGGGATCAAAGATGGATCATATTCTCAGCGATTTGGAGTTGAATATAATTTTAATTGTCCTAAAATTATAGTATAGCTTTAGCATGAAATAGAAGGTAGAAATTTAAATTATTGTAAGAATCTAATTTTTGTTTAATCTTATGTTATTTGGAATCTTATTGGATAGTTGAATATCAAGACTAAGAGTGGTCTATATGAATGGATGTTTGGATCTCAAGATTTTATGGAATTATTATTGGTGTAATCTATTTTTTATGAAACCAACTCACAAAAAGATACAAAAGATAGATGAACACCTTAGAAATAAGCCTCTTCAAGGGGGAAACATCCTTTACATTACACAAATGAACAATTCTTGGATGATACAAATGACAAGACCTCCCTTCTATATATAGGAGTCTAAGGGGCCATAATATAATCGGAGCTGACATAACAATAATAATGTAAGGGCACAATAATAACAATAGTGGGATTCTATGGGGCATAATAATAACAATAAGGGGTTACACTAG
Organism: Pinus taeda; assembly: GCA_000404065.3. Lineage (NCBI taxonomy): Eukaryota > Viridiplantae > Streptophyta > Pinopsida > Pinales > Pinaceae > Pinus > Pinus taeda. The sequence goes on from APFE030879805.1 coordinate 6,526, forward strand.
TAGTATAGGGACCTAACATGTCCCTCTCCTTCAAAAAGTTTTGTCCTCAATGCTTGAGTAGTTCTTAATGCTTCTGTATAAAATTATTGCCCTCCCATGTGGAATATTCAGTGGGTAATTTCTTCCACTTGAGGAGATACTTCGAAATTGATCGATTTCTTAGTTGTCGGTTTCTTGTTTCTGTGACTGCTCCAGGTTCCAATATGATTTTTCCTTCCTCATCAAGTTTTGGAAATATTGTTTGAACTAGGATCTTCTGCAACTTATGAATGAGTGGCCACACTTCTTCATCCTTCTTCCATCCATCCCTTGCTTCATTTATCCAATATAGTTGCATAATAGAAATGGCACAAAACAATGCTTCTGCATCCTCGTCATTTCTTGAGAGTGCATCTGCAACAACATTTTTCTTCCCTTTTTTGTAGATGATTTCAAATTCATAACCCAACATATTTGTGACCCATTTTTTCTTTTCTTCTAAAGATAATATTTGTTCTAAAATGTATTTAAGACTATCATGATCCATTTTTATCTTGAAGTGTCTTCCCATTAGTTAAGGTTATCATTTCTTAAGTGCATGTAGTATTTCCAACATTTCCTTCTCATAAATAGCTTTCTTCAGATGTAGCCGTAAAAATACCCAATTGCCTCCATCAAAACTTCTTTCACTGTGATGTTGATCTTCCTGTTGCTTCATTTCATTCTGCACCAAAGTGGCATTATCCTTTAAAAGTTGGAGAACTTGTTGTTGATGCTCGATGTGATATTTCACTGCTTGAATATTTTTCTTCTTGATATGTCCTTCTATCTTGAGAGTTTGAGGAGTGGTAATTTCTTCCAATGCATTACAAGATATGATCAGATTCATTTCTTGATGCTCGATGTGATCTTCACTTCTTGAACATTTTTCTTCTTGATATGTCCTTCTATCTTCATAGTTTGAGTAGTGGTAGTTCCGGCCAATGCATTACAACATATGGTAGGATTCATTTCTTCTTTCTCAATGTGATCTTTCACTTCCTGAACCTTTTTCTTCTTGATATTCCCTTCTATCTTGAGAGTTTGATGAGTGGTAATTCTTACCAATTCTTTACAAGATATGGTCGGATTCATTTCTTGATGCTCGATGTGATCTTTCACTTCTTGAACATTTTTCTTCTTGATATGTCATTCTATCTTGAGAGTTTGAGGAGTGGTAATTCTTGTCAATGCATTACAATATATGGTCGGATTCATTTCTTCTTTCTCTGGGGTTGGTTCCTGGTGTATATTCTCTACTTTTAACATTTCTTGATCCTTTTCTTCCTCCTCTTCACACTCAATGTAAAATAATTTCTTCTCAGCACACTTATGACCTTTAATGTATTTGTTATCACAAATGTAGCAAAGCCCTTTTGCTCTTTTTTCTTCCAATTGTTGTGGTGTCAACCTTGTAGGTTGTGGAAGGCTAGGAGAAACAAAATTTCCATCTTGATAGTTGTGAGGGGTAGCATTCCTTGTTGCCATAATTTTTCTTTCCACTTTTCTTTCCAACCTGAATGCATTCTTCAATGAATCAAGTTCCCAAAGACGAACCTCATGTTGAATGTTATCATTTAAAATCCCTATGGAGACATCAATCCTCCACTTCTCTGGAATATCATTTTCCCTTATATTCAATTTTTGAAAGTTCTTAATGTGCTCTGCCATTGACGACTTTTCTTTGATATTTATCAATTGGCTAAATAAGGTGTTTCTCTTTGTATCCTCATAATGTGCTATCATTTCCTCCGTGAAAATTCACCACGTAGCAAGTAGTTTACGAGAAAAAAGACCTTTATACCATAAAAATTGATCTGGTTATAAATATGAAGATATAATACGTACCTTTTGTAACAGTTGCACCTCATGTAGATCAAAATATTGCTCCATCTGTAGTATCCAATTTATCCGATCCTTGCCATCAAACTTCCTCATAATGCATTTTCTTGATTTTAGGAGCTCAATCTTGAAATGACTGTCACTTTGTAATTTTAGATGTCCAAGTTCTCAACTTTTGTCTTGTAGTAGCCCTCTAAGTCCTCTTTCTAACCTCGAAAGTCTGATCAAGATCGGATTCTCTAAGGAAGCGTTATGTCAATTCTCCCATGATGACCCAATTATAGACGGGTTCAGTTGATCAAAATTTCATGAAGTGACACGTGTCACTGTTTCAACCTTAGGACTTGAAACCGATATACAGAAAACTACAGTCCATCCTCTTTCTGCGACTTCTTACGGAATTTCAATTTGATGCTCAGAGAGAAAGTTATGACAATTTTCCCAAGGTCACTTATTTAGGATGTAATTTGAGAGCCTACAGAAACCCTAAATGTCTAAGATTATATCTCCGAAAATATAGGGAGACAAGATCTGAAATTTGGACCCAAGCTTCACCAAGATTTCAGTTCAAATGGGTTTTAATTTCAAAGTCTGAAACTTTGTAGAACCAATATTATAGCGAAAAATCCATGATGACCTGTTTGAGATGAAATTTTGGAGCTTGCAAACCCTAACTTCCTCAGATCATATCTCCAAACATATAGTGAGACAAGATCTCAAATTTTTATAGTGAGACAAGATCTCAAGATACTAACATTGGTATTGGAACATTTGAGAAAGGAAAGACAAATATTATTGAAGGTAATGGAAATAAATAAATTCCAAAGGACTTGGGTAAGAGTTCATGAGTTATAGTTTTGTTTCATGTGATTAGAGACATGTTTTAGAAAGGGTTTCAAGATATTTTGCAAAGTGTTTGACAAAATCCATGAATGGGAAATGCTATTATTATTTTTATCATTATACATGAATAAGTGCAAACTTGCATCCTACTAGAGCAGGAAATGGATGCATACCTAAATATACCAGGAGGATTCACTAGATCAGTCATTGAAATAAAAATGGAAGACAAGAGTTTTAAAGAGAATCATTGAGGTAATTTTCAATCATTATGTATTGCAATAGTTCAAGATGTTTGCCATGGATTTGTAGGAATGGTTGAATGAAAATAATGTTTGATGAATCTCAAAGCCCTTCAATTCACTTATAGTGGATGAAATGATTTTGAAAGACATTTAGACAATACATAAGTAATTATAATTTAATTATCGGTTGTTATTTGTTTTTGATAGTTGTAGATTCAAGCTTGCATGCCATCTGTTTGACAAAAATTCTTAATGAAATTCTTGGAGTCAACATATTTTATGGTTTTTAAAAATGCATCTATGTGTGGTTTTGTACTAATTCAGGGCAACATCAGGGGGCATTTGTTCCATATGAACTTGTAACCCCCAATTTGATTCCAAAAAAACACTTTTCAAAACCCAGATCGTAAATCTGGGCAATTTTGCAGATTGTTGCTACCAACTTTATGCGTCTGTTGTCAAGCTTTGGGTGAAAGAATAAGACAATTTCATCCTTGTTTTAATATTTTATCATTTGAAGAATTAATATATAAATTTTATGAGCTAAATAGGTTGAGAGAGAATCTTATATTCGTGTCAAATTTCCTTAAGAGATTGTGGCTTCCAAGTGTTTGACAAAATGCCTCAATGGTTGTAGATTGCATGTTTGTAGAGTGTTTGGTAAAAGGCCTCAATGGATGTGGATTGCATGCTTGCAAAGTGTTTGTCAAAAGGCCTCAGTGGTTGTAGTTTGTAGATTGCATGCTTTCAAAGTGTTTGTAAAAACTTCAATGGATGTATTTTTTGTGCATACAAATTGTTAGAGTAAATGTCCTACTTACTGTAGCTTTTATGCATGAGAAAATTTATGAATGGATTTAATGGATGTAGCTTCCTATATCTGCAAGTTTTTGTATGAATGTGAAACTGAATTTAATAAGTTGTTGAAGTGAAAATAGAGAATAAGGTAGGTGTTACTTTTATTATCTAAATATTTCATTTAAAAAAATGGTTTTTGTTGGAAACAATTTTACGGTGACTAATTCTGTAGGAACTTGTGCAAATGAACATAATAAGTTTCGTATGAGCTGCATGTATTCATGGGTGCATTCTTGTGCTTCAATGACTGTATAAAACAATTGTTTGTGCCCAATTTATGTAGGTCCATTGTTTTACTTAACACGTTTTGAATAATAATATGCTTCTAAATCGATATCAATTTCTCTTGCTGCAACATTCATTATACAATTCTCACGATTTAAGCATTAGCTTAATAATTAGGATTGGAGATTTTAATTGATGAACTTGGAAATGTTGTTGGGTCAATATATTTTTTGATATTAAGGGAAACTTATCCTTGACTTCTTATGTTATATTCTTACAGTGAAATAGTTGAAGGAACATGATTACATGATAGCTAAGTTAGTCATATTATGAGTAAAACAAAAATAAAATAAAATAAAATAAATGAGTAAGAGTATTCAATGTGACCTTTACTTCTCTATATTATTTATGGTTGGTAAGGTGGGACCTTACAAGGTGCATACGCCACCAGGCCCCCCACTGCCTCCTTTTGTGGGATGTCCTCTATCGACGAGGCATCAACACCATTCTATGTTGATGCCTCAATCACCGACAAGCTGAGAAAGCCTTAAATTATTTCCATAGTGGGACTTGTGCCAGCCACCTCTCGTGGATAGTCACTACTCAAAACATCCTTCACACCAATTATTTCTAGGCCACCGTCTTCCACGATTTCTTACAAGCAGTCAAACAATATGAGTGATGCCAACAATACACTCATAAGGCATGAGCACCACCTACTCCCTTGCATCCAGTCATAGTGGACGACTCCTTCTGCAAGTGGGGCATCGTCTTCATGAACTGTGACCACCCATCATCAGGAAACCACAAATTAATTGTGTTTGTTATGGACTATTTCACCAAATACAAAGAAGCAATGCCCACATATAATAACACTGCATAAACCATTACACAGTTTTTCTTCAACGATGTCATAACACAGTTTAGTGTTCCCAAGGAATTGGTTTCAAACCATGGTAAGCATTTTTAGAATTAAATATTTCAATATCTATCCCAACACCTTGGTTTCTTTCACGAGTTTGTGTCACCATACTACCCATAGTCCAATGGACAAATAGAATCCATTAACAAGGTCATCAAAACCATGTTACAATGCATGGTGAACACTCATAAAACCAATTGGCACCATATGGTTTTCTCATCCCTATGTGCATACCGCACAGCAGTCAAAGCATCTATAGGGTTTACACCCTCCAACTAGTATATGGTGTAGAAGCATTACTTCCCATTGGCTATGAGATCCCTACCTTACACTCGTCCATTGAGATTTTAACTAATACCAAACCTTTGGAGAAATGGTTGGTACAGTTGGAGCTTGTCGATGAACGTCAATGAGAATCCCTCTAGAATAACGAATCAAACAAGAAAAGGATCAAAGCCTCACTTGATCGCAACATCACCCCTCAAACATTTATCGAGGGGGAGTTAGTCCTCCGCTACGATGTTGCCCAAGAAACAGTAAGACCTGGGAAGTTCAAAACCATGTGGAAGGGCCCATACATCATCAAGCATTGCCTCCTCAAGGGGGCATACATCTTGTCAGAGCCCGATGGGACTTGCCTAAAAATTCCCTTCAATAGTCTCTACCTCAAAAGAATTCACCCATAAAATTCTAAAATGTACATGTATGCACCATGACTTATTTTTTATGATGATCACCTCATCATGGATTCACTCTAAACATCACTCTCTCATCATGTGTCACAGATGGATCATCCACCAACATATCACCACGTATTTGCTGACGGTGCATCTCGATGGTCACAAAACCTCGTTGTTGCATCCTGGGCCATATACTCTCCTGACTGGACACCTCGTCTCTCTAATGGACTTTGTATCAGGTCAGCCACCAACAATCAAGCTTAATACGACGTTGTCATAGGTATCTTGGCCAATGCCCACTACCTAGGTATCCGTCACCTACATGTATTCTTTGATTCCTAGTTGGTTGTATCGTAGTTAAACAAGACCTTTTAGGTCTGTGATTCACACATTTGTTGGAAGTATCTGCATGCACTAAGGTTAGCTCGACATTTTGATCATATCACATTTACACATATACCAAGAGATAAAAATCATACAATTGATCGCATAGCTAATCAAATCCTAGAATGCATGCATCAAATATATATATAACCATCAAGGTACATAAACCATGAGGAAAATATACATCTCAAACAAATGCATAAATACATCAAAAAACAATTATAGACGCATGTGACATATCTTGAGAGCCACCAAAAAATCATCTCACATATATATATCAAAAATATATATATGAGTACAAAAATATTCATATATTCCACTGGCCCACGACCAGGATAAATAAGTTAAAAAATACAGGGGAGCATCCTCGTAATGGGTGCTTGCCCTAGTATATACATAGTATCATTAAACAAACTAGACCCTCAAGTCTCTCTAGTGCTCACATGGACCAATCTCTGAATGAAGAGCCAAAATTAGACCAGTCGTAGCCATCACCATAGCTATACGGCGCAAAATTGGTCGATGTGCTCTCTCAAGCGACATCATTGTCTCCATGACGACCTCCGCCAACCCTGCCAAACCATCGATGGGAAAACCTCTAGCAATGGCCTTCGCTCTGTCCCAGGTGTCCTCGTAACTCTACAGCTCGTCCTCTACAACTTCCAAATGCGCCTTTGTGACCTCGGCACACTTGTGCCACCGCTCTATGTCCTTGCCCGCTGCTACACTGCTACCCTCACCAGAGGGTCCACCAATCTCTAACTAGCCTCGTTGTGTTATTTTCTCAGCCTAGCAGGTGGGCTCATGTCCCTTAGTCTCTGTGGCATGGGTGTCGCCCCTATAACACTGATGCGTCTTAGATCATGGCCTACTAAGTAGGCTAATGGTCGCCCCCACAACCTCGCATCTACAAGTAAACAAATGTGGTATCAGCATCATCATATATCAAAACCATACCTATACATGCAAAGAAAACATATATATATAAATGTGGAAAACAAAATACTTGTTGGTCCCCAAGCATCACCCGAAGGAAGCCCCATGTCTAAATCTCCACGGAAGTCCATGCCATGGTAAGGAAACTCAAAAATAAGATAAGGATTGGAGTTAAACAAATACTCCATGGTGGCCTTCCAGTAATGCCCCACAGCACCACCCCCATCTCGTAGCATCACAGGTGCCCATCGTCATATACGAGGTTCCCTAGTAGGCCCTGCTAGCACTACTAGGATAGGACGCAGCATCACAACTCCTCATACATAATGTTGCATAGGGCACTCACATAGCAAAAACTCTAGAGAGTGCCACACCACATCTGTGTCAACTAAGACATCATGCCCCTATATAACAATTGAGCATAATCAAAAAAGTTTCCTGCCTGAAACTGTTGGAGGACCGCTATCTGTTGCCCTGATGCTCTAGGGGGGATGTTGACCCCACCAATCTAACAATCATTGCTAGCGTTGCCTGCTTAGCGAGATCCAAAATGGCAGCAATCTTGATGCAACCCTCCTCATAAGGCGTAGGCCCACAATGAGCCTCACCCTCACCCTTCGCCCATCAATGGATATCCACAGGCCCAATTGGTAATGGATATGACATAGCCTCCCCACGATGTAGCAAACCAATAACAAAATAGATATTGGTATGGACCGATATCGGTAGATCAATCAAGTGAATAACCATCACCTATTGGACTGCATCTCAGCATCAGATCAAAAAACACAGGAACCTATCTTGCAATCTTAGAAGGGGGTTCTAAAGAAACTTTAGTAGATGCCATTGTGCCAACAACTAGCTAGCTACTAGATCCCCCACCACCTCCGCATGTAGGCATGGGAGAAGGCATGTTGGCCATGGTACGAGTTTAAAAAAAAAAAATTGTCAAAAGGAGTAACTCCTTTGCCCCATTCCTAGGAAAAATCAAAGGCTACAATTGTGGAAAATTTGGGCACAAGTAAGCCTACTGTAGGCATGGGAATTCAAAGCATTCATTTCAGGCGATGCAACGAAATAAAGCCAAGAATGTCTTCAGTGATCTGTGTCATAAGAGAAAGGTGCATAGAGGAGGAAGAATTCAAAAGAGTGATCCTCCTACTCTTGTAGCAGTGCCTTCTAAAAGGAAGAGAGGCTACAAGTGGATTTGGGTGAAGAAAGAGGAGGTGAAAGAAATATTTCCTCTACCCATGTGTAGAAGAGAAGAAGAAGAAAGATGGGAATGCTTATGTCAAGTCTCGACCTTTAAAGGTCTAGAGAAAGAAAGGGGATGATCTTCTTAAGGGGAGTAGATCCTCTGTTTCTCTTCAGTGAAGGAAGAGAAGGGCCTAAAGGGATGCTAAGTAAGTCAGATGTCAGAGGCCAAGAAGTATAATCAAAATGGTGCATCTTATGGATGAAGGAGGAGCACAGCTAGCATGAGGCGTATACAATAATATTTATTTGTTGTGGGAAGAAGAGGTGTTGCAGTGGAAGTGTGGAATGGAAGGAAGCTCACATTCATGTCAGGTCCATAGGATTAGTCCCCATACAAAGGCAAGGAATCTTTGTAGGAGATCAAGGAGCATTAGCTCAAGGAGAGCTGCTTTGATAAGCAGTAGCAGACAATAAATAAGCAGCCTCAAAAAGGAAGATTGTTGAGTAGAGGAAAGTTTTGCATCTTTGATGAAACACTTTATTTCATTTAAGTTGTAAATTGATAATGTATAGCAGTATTGTGTTCATAAAACACAATTGGCATAATATTTTTCATGTCCCTTAACCCTCAATTGGTGTAGTTATGTCAATTGGTTGTGATATGCTCATGTTAAGTAACCATGTGTGAAAATTGACATTTCTTTATGAGAAAATAAATAGAAAATTTTGTTTTATATAGTGTTCCACTTGTATCATTATTTTGATGCAATTGGTATGAGTTGTGAAGCAGTCCCCATAGTATGATAATGATCTCAAAGGGAGAAGTGGAGATGCTCAAGATTGAGAGCAGTCTCGGAAGCAGTAGCAATAGCAAAGAAGGGCGAGCCGAAATGCATCATTATAACTTGTTATTTGCATTAGCAGCAATACCATGCGCATTTACTGGGTATCAATCTTTTTTATACAAAATATGCATTGGTGGAAAAGAGTGCTCAACCAGCAGTCATAAGGTGTCCAAAACGGGAAGGAAAAAGCAAAGGCAGTATATGTTCAGGGGGAGCATATCACATTTGCCCAGTTTATGGAGCAGCAATAGCGGCAGTCCTAATAGAGAGGTCTGTGAGGCAGAATACACACCTCAATAGCTAGACTCTGGTCCTCACATTCAGTGACTGCGTGGAGAGAGTAAGGCAACTTGTAAACCCTTTCCATTGATGTCCAAGGGGGAGAAAAGTTGTGGAACAGTTGTGATGGCCTATGCAGAAGAAAGAAGACTATTGGTGTCTCATGCCATGAGATGTGTGGAAATAGCTTGATGTTTGGCCATCACTTGGATAGAAGGATGGTGTGTTGCCATCAATGCCAAAGGGGGATATTGTTGGACAGTTGGCATTGTGTGCATGTCCAGTGGCTTACTGAAGGCATCTACAAGTGTGTTGGCATTAATGTCAATAGTCATGCTGGGGAGTTGTGTTGGGAAGTTGGCATTGTCTAATTGATTGGCAGGAATGTTGGTATTGATGTCAATCAGCCAAGATCAGATGCTTGTTGCAGCAAATGTTGGCAGTGATGGCCCAGGAATAATCTCATAGTAGTTGTAGCCTTCATGTAGAGAATCATCATAACAGTAGGCTTATTGGAAAAGCCATAAAATGATGATTACAGTGATGACCCAGGATGGAAGTCCATGGGAGCTTCAGGCCTCATGCTAAGGACACATTGTGGATGTGATTCCTAGATGTTTGGAGAGTTTAGGAGTAGAAGAATGGTAGTGAGGTTGGAGCCATATTTTGAGGTATTAGATGGGCTCAATGGCTAATAAAACCCTCTCATTTGGAAATTTCTCGAGAATAAATTTCCAACAATATGTGGAAGTCCAGAAATGGACTTATGGTTCAAAATTTATGACCTACTGAAGTTTAGGGTGTTAAAGCCTTAAGCAGGGAAGAATCCTGCATATCTCAAGTTTGGCTAATCGAAGGTACAGCAAGATTGGAGATCAGAGGCCAATAAATCCTAGAAATAAGAAATCAGAGGATCTAGGTGCATATCGCTACGAGTGCAAATCACCAATCACCAATTAGCATTTAGAGATCCCACATAACAGAACTCTTAGTGAATCGTAGATTGAAGGCCAAGCCATCCTAGCAATCGGAAATTGGAGGATCCTAAGGAGCAGCGCACAGCATTGTAAATCATCAATTAGCGATTAGTGATCCCACATATCGGAGGTCCCCGTGAATCGTAATTGACGAACCTTGGTGGTTGGAATTGGTGCAACAAATAGAAAAACGTTGGGAATTAAGGCATCCTTTGTTAAATCATTGGGAAAGCCAAAAGGAAAAATACAAAGTAATTTGATGCAAAAAAAGGATATGCGGGCCTCTTTCTCTCTCTCCTCCAGGAGGACACATGGAGGCATCTAATTGGGTCCGATGAGGACACATGGCAGTGTTTGGTATGCTTTGATAAGGACACATGGCAGCATCCGGTAAGCTCAAATGAGGACACGTGGAAGTATTTGATTGGTTCCAATAAGGGACATGTGGCTAATGTCATCATCACATGACAATACGAAGGGACACATGGTAGGCAGTTTTGGTGTTTTGAATGTCCTAAAGGGCCATATCTGAGTGACATATGTCATTGGTCAGAAGATTCCACGTGGCATGAGACGACGTCACTTCGGCAATCAGTGATCAGAGTTTTGCGATGGTTGGCACATTGGCCACATTTAGAAATCATCGGGATGAAGGATGCAGGATAGCACACATTCATGAAGTGTTACGGAATCGAAGGCTAGGGCTAAAGAGAGGGGCCTATCGACAGTCAACAATTTTTATATGTTGGCATATGGGAAACTATTGACAAATGCCTATAAGGGGGCTCTAATGGTGTTAGTGCTTAGTTGTGGAACACATAAGAAACCAAGGGCTTAGAGATTTAACAAAAGAAAAAGGCCCTTGGTAGAGCACTAAAAGACTTAACACCTTAAGTCCAAGCCCCCAATCACCACCTTCGGTCCTATGGTGAGAAATTCATGCCAAGGATTAAATAGAACGGGGCTAAGAAATCGGAGATTGACGATCAGCGATCGGTGGTTTGTTACTGGCACAATGGCACAAATGAAAATCATCGATAAGGGGGCTCTGATATGGTTGGTACTTGCTCACAGCACCCGGTCCTATGGATGAGATACATCAAGGAGCTAATCGATGAATTCGTCAATAACATAGTACAAGACTTTGAAAGTTGGATGGGTCGGCAGTTAAAGAGTAAATGCAGAGGTAGTGGAGTTGGCCACTAGATATATCTCATGCATGCATTATAGAAATAAATGAAAAACAAAAAATCCATGTCGAAGTATTATAATCCATGAAGAGGCATGGAGAGTCTTAGTGGAGTGTGCAGGTGGACTAAGATTAAATTCTTAGCATAGAGAGCCTTAGTGATGGGAAAGTTGCAACATAGAGAGGATTGTACCTAGTTTGAGTAAGCAGGTGGATTAAGAATTAATTCTCAGTATGGAGAAGGCAGTAAGGATAGTCAGGTGCCCATTCTCTGATGAATGCAGTTGTAGAATCCAATTTTGATGCAGACAACAACACAGAGAGGTTGTGCCTAAGTACAGTGCACAGTGATGCCTAAGGACAGTGTGACAGCGTCGATCGAGGAGATAGCAGAGGAACAAAACCTAGGAGCTCAATTGAGCATGCATGGGAATGAAATATTGTTGCCATAGAGCCAAGAGGAAAGAGCTCTGAGTAAGTGCACTACTATGAGAGGCTATGTAAGAACCATTTTTGTGTGTAAAGGTTGAGTGTGCCTAAGCAGAAGAAAATAGAAGTCCCTAAGAGCAACACTCTATGTGTGTGACTAAAGTACCCGTGTGATCTCTTTTTAACATAAGATAGTTTCCTCTACTATATGTGTAAGGTTGAAAGTGCTTTTGCGCTATGAGTTGAGGCTGAAGTGCTCATGCTTTGTGTTTAAGATTGAACTGTTTATGTGTTGTGTGGAAGGCGGAAGGTGCCTATGAGCTATTGTAAGCGGAAGTCTGAGAGATGAGCCTGTGTTGTGTGAAGAAAGGCTGAGAGAATATTGTGTGTTGTGGAGATAAGAGTGTTGCAAAGAGCTACAAAGTGAAGCAGAGTGAGCTTGAATCAAAATTTGTTATCATGCAGAGTTGCTTCCAAACTACAGATAACAACCAGTTCTTATTTGAGTGTGGGTTGGTGCCTACAGTCAGGAATTTGGTGCTTCAATCTCTAGTGAAGCTTGAGAAGTCTTGGGTGTTGATGCATCCTGCAAGTTGGTGCTTACATAAATCCAAGGAGATACAAGTTGGTTCTTGCAACAAATCCATGAGGTTGATGCCTCATAAAGTGCTTCTGGTAAGCTGGACAGGTGTCTAAAAACAGAGGGAGTTGGTGGTTCTTGCTAGTTGGTGCTAGCAAACAAATCAAAGGTAGTTGGTGCTTCCTATGAGTGGGTGCTCACAAACAAATTGATGTAATATATTAGGTGCTTCTATTTACATCAATAACAACAACAAGCTTTGTGGTTTGTTCCCGAAAGGGTTTCCATGTGAAAACCTTGTGTCTAATGTGTATGATGCTTATGGTTTGCATGCTTGTGTGTTGAGTTAATGTTGCTGCTACATTATAAATTTTTTATGGTTATATGGATTAATGCCATGTTTAAATAAGGAAAGTAAATTGGCATAAAGAAGTAAAAATTAGTCTAAATATTGATTCACACCCCCCCCCCCCCCTCCACCCTCTCCTCTCAGTATTAACATTGTTTCCAACAATTTTAGCCATGGAAAAAACTCCCAATGTGTTATTTATTCTTCTATCTTTCCAACAAGCCCTCCTTTGTGGAAATTGGACATTAGGAACTAAGTTTATAACCTTCGAAAGATGGTGACTAAATTATTAATCTACATGAAGTTACTTAGCAATAGTTGATTTGTTCCGCATGAATCTTAGCCTTTTGACTTATAAATGCTTCTTTTAATCCCACATGCATAGGAGTAATATTCTTCCATGTATTTAGAAAGATAATTTTCCCTGCATTGTCCATGTGTTAAGCATAGAGATTCATGGAACTTTGTGTAATTTTTAGTGTAAAATTTTTTCCTTTGTCCAGCAACCCGTCACCTAGTCACCATTGTCCAATCAATTCCTTCTGAGTATCGTGTCATGATATGTCTAGCTAACTAGCGTTTTTCATAACGAGAGATTTCAAAGGAACTTAGGGTAAAAATAATATGAGAAATAATATAATGTGGAAGTAAGTTGTAGGATTTTAGAAAATCAAAGATGTAAAAATGACAAAGTAATAAAGAATGGGTTGTGGGGTCTTGGAGAAAAGTAATATGTGAGGTTAAGTAATGTGCATAGGAATATGAAGTGAGGAGGGAAGGGTTTTGTAGAGGAACATGAAGTGAAGTAATGTTTCGCACAACTTGGAAAATTATTAAGTGTTGGAAATGGTCATGTATATGACTAAGTAAAAAAGGGAAGAGGAAATAAATGAAATTCTACATGAAAATAATACATAGTTGTGAAAATGAAAATTAAATAAAGGACGTGAATAATGGAAATAACTATAAAAAATGAAGTAGTGGAGATATGTGGGGAAAACAAAAATGTATTTGGCATATGACCTTTGCTTTTGATTCCGTAAAATGCTAAATGAAGTTGAGACATAGTGTTATCCATTTATTTCCTTTTGATGTATTTTATTTTCTTCTCTCTTCAAAAGGAAAACCACCATTGTAGTCCTTGTGTGGAGAAGATTTGTACCATTAAAACTGACTAAAATCTTGTTGTTTCATAATCACTATTATTTGATGCTGTGTGAGGGAGTTTACAATTTGGTTATAACCTATTTTTGAATCCACTTATATTTAGTTAACCCTATTTTATACACTCACTCTATTTTAGAGTCTCCTACTCTAATTTCATTCTATTGGCTAAAAAGGCAAAGTGCTTTTCTATTTTCTAGTGTGCACGTTGTTGAAAATTCAAGTGTTATATAGACTAGCATTAATTTCTGAATATTGATAATTACTTTTGATGATGTATATAAATTATTTTACAAATTACAATTTCATCAAGAAATTACACTTCATAAATTAAACCATAACAATAGAAGGAATAGTAAAGATAACAATGCACAAAGTCAACACAGATTTTACCCTGGGAAAACCCACTTGGGTAGAAACCCAACGGGCCCTTCCTTAGAGAATGTTGTGGCGGCTGCAACACCCTCCAAAATTTTTCCCTACACTCAAATTTTGGATCCTACTGTGGATCCTTTGATTGGTTGTTCCTTAGTCACTTACTGTTCAGCTGATGCTTTCAAGCTCCCTTCTTGGATCTCAAGTGTTGTCCACAGTTTTATCTTTATATAGCTATTATCATCTTTAGGCATGGGAATTATCTCTTATCATGAAAAGGGGAGTTATGGTCAGTTTCAAGGGGAAATATTTGTGAAAATGAGTTGTTCTCATCATATATACATGTTTCACACTCATTTCTAAACTATTACACAAGTGTCGTCATTATCCTCACAAATCCTATCATCGGAGTTGGACTTGGCATAAGTCACCATAAATGTTGTTGCATTAGGGGAAGTATTTTTTCATATGTTCTGGATGATCTATGTTGTATCACTAAGTTTCCAATTGTATGGTCATGGTCAAGTTCTATCACTTCTCATATCAATTCCATTGATCCCACACTTAGTGAAATTTTGGAGTATTCCCAGCAACCTAGCCTCATCCAGCCTTCCTAAATTGTGCACTTCGCATCTTCAAAATTTTATCCTTTCCCCTGTATGTTGGAACTGAGAAATGCGTATAAATCATAGCCTCCCTTGGCCTCCAAAACTATGCATATGCTTCCTCCAGTGTCCTTCCCTCAGTCGAAGCTCACTACCTCCAGAAACCACGCAGTCTTGTCCCTCAAGCATCTCAATCTCCAATCCCCCTTGCCTCCTGAAACTACATAGTTTTTCCTCCCAAGGCCCCATCTTACAGTAGCCACTTCCTTTCTGAACTATGAAATTATGTACCTCAGTTAGCACTGCCCAAATTTTTCCCTTATTGAGGATTGTGCAGAAATTTCCCTCAATCTAGCCTGAGATGTGCACTATGTGGTCTCAATGATCAAGCTTGAACATTGGTTGCTTGAATTGTACAATTGCACAGTCACTGGGCCTTCTCCCCTAGCTTTTCACTTACTCCTGGCCTTGTTCATGAATCCAAGTTCTTTATCTTAGGCTAAGGGTTTTCAAACTGATGTTGTCTCATCATGAGTGAGTTGTAGATGCAGGTACTCTCTTACACTATGGAATGATGATGAAGAAGGAGTACATGTTAGATTACACTTAAGGATCTTATGAGAAAAGGTAGTAATCATATAAGAAGACTAAGTAACCATTGGGTAGGATAGAAGATCAGAGATCAGGACCGCATCAAGACTACATCTGATTCACAACCCTCTCGAGGGAGGGTACAAAGAACAAAACACATCTTTCATGAAGTTGAAATGCACCTCTTAGTGTAGTATGAGGATAGCTTATCATTTTCATATCATTATGTCTTAAAGGACATGTATGGTCACAAACATTGAAAGTCATTCCATGTGTTTTTGCTAAGTGTTTTACTCCCTTAACAAGATAGGAAAGATGTCGTCTTTTTGCATGTTGGTTGTCACACTTTAGGCATAATCTCATTCTGGTGGTTTCAAGGGTTCATCTTTGTGTTTATGATTTTTCCTAACCATGAAAACACCTTTTGTACTCATTCACAAAGTTTTGACAATTGTCGCACAAGTGTCATTCCAGTTGTCATAAAGTGTATCTTAGGTGTCGCACTTGTCGTAACTGGTCATGAATCAAGAACATTGTAATATCCCTTTTAGGAATATTTCTCAAATACTAGTAAACCCCAACCAGAAAAACGTACAAGTGGTATAATAGCCGGAAAACTCATAGAGACGAAATAACAATGTATACATGAAACGTAAACAAATACTCAAGAAATGTTAAGCCATTTTGTTATACTAAGCAATAGAATGAGTACAGGAGGTGATCACAGAGATGGCACCTCGACTTGCACAAGGCAAGTGAAGAAATGCACTCTGAATAGCAAAGGAATGGCCTCACACTGATCTGTGTCCCAACTGCTGGAAAATTGTCATGCTGCTGCTGCTAATGGAAATCGAATGAGGATTTGGGGCTGTTCCCCTCCTTAGAAAAGGCTGAAACTCTGGAATCAGACTCTACTCAAGAAACCTAGAAAAACCTAGAAAGCTTTCCTTGAATGACCGACCCCCGAAAACCACCCCCTTGGAATTCTATGCAGTCCCTCAATGCTCTGCACTTCCACTGAATGAAACCCTCCAGAAATCTGCCTGAAACCTCTACCAAAACCTCCAATGTGCAAGGGTTGATCCCCTGCTCAATCTCCCAACACAAATCTGGCTGCAAACCCTCAATCCATAACTCCTGCCAGAAGGAACTGTGTCATCCCTCTCAAGCATGTGCAGTTATCTATAGTGCTCAATCCTCCTGCCAACTACAAATGAAATTGCTGGAAAAATACTGATGGAACTACCTTACCCGAGCAGGCACTCGAAGTCCCCCAGGGCTAAGAGTGAGATCTCCAAACGGAGACACTCAATGCACTAAACAGTGTTGCAGACTAGCTAAACAGCCAGCGTGCTCATAAGTCAAAACAACTAGCTCAAATGCACATAAATGAATGCCAACATGAGGAAGCTCCTCTCTCCTTTATATCCTTTGCCTCTCTCAATCCCAAGGCCCACCTTCTCCAACGTAATTCCCCTCTTGCCATGTGTTCCTTCCCTTTTGCGCAGTCCCTCCAAGTGTCTGCATGGGCTCCATATCTGCATCCCCCTTTGGCCCCCTTGGTTCCCCCTTTAAGTCACAACATTGTGCTACTAGGAAGTGACTTTTATTCTATAGGTGAGTCTTGTCCCCTTTTCCTCACCTTTTTATTCATAAATAACTATAGAAGGAAAAAATAAGCAATATCGAATATTCCAATTAGCCATGGCTAATTAGGAATATTACAGTCGCCCCTGGAAAAATGTTGCTTGTCCTCAAGCAACTGAAGTGATGGCTGCTGCAAGATTTTCTCACTCTCCCAAGTGGCATCCTCATCCAGCAAATTCTTCCACCTCGCCAAGAATTCCCGGACCATCCTGCTTCACAACTGCCTCTGCCTGGTATCAATAATAGCCTTTGGCTGCAACACCAAATTCCCCTCATCATCCATGGGTGGTAGTTCATCTGTCACTGTCACCTATTGTCCCAATGCCTTCTTCAAGCATGATACATGAAAGACGTTATGAATTTTTCTGCCTTGGGGCTACTCCAACTCATATGCAACCTGTCTAATCCTGTGTATCACCCTATATGGCCCTTAAAAGCAGGGCTTGAGCTTTTCAAACCCCTTCTACATCAGTGACGACAGTCGGTATGGCTATAATCATAGGTAGACCATGTCCCCTACCTCAAACTATCTCTCCACCCGACCTCTATCAGCATACAGCTTCTGCTGGTTCTGCACTGTAGCCATGTTATCCTTGAGAGCTCGGAGGATATCCTGACTCTCTTGGATCCAAATCTTGGCTCTCGAGGCCTTGCTATCACCAAACATCATGTCAACAAAAGATAAAGGATGATACCCATACAAAGCGTAGAATGGTGATAACTGGTACTGAGTGTCAACTCCGTCCCCACTAAATGAAAAAGCTCTTGCTAAAACCCGCCCATGAAACGGTTGTCCCTGTCACTGACAATGGTCTTAGGAAGACCATGTAACCTAAAGACCTCTCTGATGAACAGCTCAGCCACCTCTGTTGTTGTGTAGTGTGTAGATATGGCAAAGAAATTTGCGTACCTTGTCAGTCGGTCAATGACGACAAAGATAAATCCTTGCCCTGTAACATGGGCAACCCTATGATGAAGTCTATCGTGATACTCTCCCATTTCCCCTCCAGAATGTGAAGAGGCTACAATAAACCCGCGGGATGGCTCATCTCTCCCTTGTTCCTCTGACAAATGTCGCACTCCCGAATATGTTGGAGTACGTCCTCCTTGAGGCCCTTCCATGAGAACCTCTCTCTATGGCCTTGTAGGTTTTGGTAAACCCCTAATGGCTAGCCAATGGTGAATCATGTGATGCCTGGAGTATCTTCTTCCTGAGCTGAGATCCCTCAGTCAAGAAGATCCAATCCCTGTAGTAGATGATCTCAACGACCACCCTGTACCTGTCATCTGCCACCTGCCCATCCAAAACCTCACATGCAAACCTGTCCTTGGAGTACTTAACTAAGAGTCGAGCCCTCCAGTCTGTGTCCAAGATCATAAGAGACAACATGGCCGGTCTACATGAAAGAGCATCTGCTACCATGTTGTTCTTACCCTTGACATACTCGATGTCAAAGTCATATGCTTGGATCTTGCTGATCCACTTCTACTGCCTCTCCTGTAGCTACTTTTGCTCCAAAAAGAATATGAGGTTATTGTGATCAATCCTCACCCTGAACCTGTTACCTACTAAATACTGCCAGAACTTGGCCAATGCATGCACGATGGCCAGCATCTCCTTGTCATATATAGAGTACAACCTCTCGTTTGGAAGGAGCTTCCAGCTCTCATAGGCTATAGGGTGAACTCTCTGCATCAATACTGTGCCGATCCCCTCTCCCGATGCGTCACACTCCAAAACAAATGGCTGCATGAAATCTGGAAATGCAAGCACTGGGCAACTGCTCATAACCTCCTTGAGCTTGTCAAAGGCTCGCTATGTTGTATCTATCCAACTAAAAGCCCCCTTCCTCGTCAAATCTGTCAAGGGTGCAGCAAGCTATGAGAAACTCTTGATGAACTTCCGGTAGTAAGTACAAATGCCAATGAATCTTGGGAGTTCTATCACGTTCCTCGACTCCGACCACTCTCTAATGGCCCTAATCTTCTCCTCGTGGACTCTTACTCCGTCCACCCCTATGATGTGCCCCAAATACAACATCTCTATCAACCCAAACTCACACTTGGAGGGTTTGGCAAAGAAATGCTACTCCTGCAAGATACACAACACTATCTCAATGTGCTGGAGATGCTCCTCCCAAGTCCTGCTGTAAATGAGAATGTCATCAAAGAATACCAACACAAACTTCCTCAAGTGACTACGGAATATGTGATTCATGCAGGACTGAAATGTGGTGGGGGCATTGGTTAGCCCAAAGGGCATCACCAAGAACTCAAAGTGCCCATAGTGACACCTGAAGGCGGTCTTGGGAATGTCCTGCTCCCTCATGCGAATATGATGGTACCCAGACCTCAAATCAATCTTTGAGAAGAAATGTGCTCCTCTCAACTCATCCATCAACTCGTTGATCCTGAGTATGGGGTATCTGTTCTTCAATGTCTTCTTGTTCAAAGCGATGTAGTCAATGCACATTCTCAATGTGTCGTCCTTCTTCTTCACCAACATCACAGAAGAAGCGAAAGGACTCGTGCTCAGCCGAATGTGCCCAAGAGCTAGCAACTCCTGAATGGCCCACTCAATCTCATCCCGATAGGCCTTGGGATGCCTATAGGGGGTAGTGATCAATGCCTGTATACCCTGCTCAAGCTCAACGGTGTGCTCAAACCCCTGGTCTGGTGGTTGTCCTGGCGGAGTCTCCCCAAACACTATAGCATACCGGTCAAGGATGGACTATATCTCTGGATGTAGTGTCTACCCTGTAGTCCCTGCCTCTAATGCATGCAGCTCCACTGCCCACTCTACATATCCCTTTCAAAATGTTGCCTCCATCCAATGAGCCGAAATAGTCTGAGGTGGATATGTGTGCTATCCTCATATCTTCTCATGCCTCCCTATCTTCTCATCATCCCACTCCATCTCTAGGATTTTCCAATCCATCGTGACCTTCCTTAGAGTGATGAGCCACTGAACACCCAGTATCATGTTGGTGTCCGGAATATCGACCACGAAAAAGTGGTCAGTCAATGTGTAGGTGTCCATTGTCACTGATAGCTCTAGAACATAATGAGCACACATCATGGTCTGATCTCCTGGGACCAAGACGGAAAACCATCGAAGCTCTCTGTCTATATACCCCTCCACTCAACCATATATGCATCGATGAATTTGTGGGTTACCCCACTGTCAATCAAAACTGAAACTCGTTGGCCACGTACTATCCCCCGTACGCGTAGCGTCAGATACTTGGGAACTCCTCACAATGCCGCAAGGGCCCCTTCGGTAGGTGCAAAAGATGCACCACCTGCTGCTGGTGGTGGAGGTGGCAAAGGTCCCTACACAACATGACTATCTCTTACATCCACATCATCTTCATCATCCTCTTCCCCACTGCTCTCAGAGAAGACCTCTATAAAATGTGCTTTGCCAGCAACACATCTATGTCCTGGTGCCCATGGCTCCTGACAGGTGAAGCATAACCTCTTCTTCTTCAACTCTCTCCTAGCATCATCATCAATATGTACTCATCCTGGATTCCCCTTTGGAGGTGGAATCTTCACATCCTTCCCCTTAGACTGGAAAGTTTGTCTGTGGGGGTAAGGTGTCCGGGTCCTGGGTAAGACATCCTGTAAGTCACGGGTCCTGCTAATAGCATCCTGGAGTGTAGCTAGTCTAGTGGATCGGACTAAACCCCAAAGTGGATTTGTTAACCCCTAAACATACATGTAGATTCTCCATGTCGTGGATAGATCTGGCACCATCACTAAGACCCTCAAGAACGCTGCAATGTAGGTCTCTGGGCTCTCTGTCTGTTTGAGCCTCGTCAACTCAACAAAATGTTGCTCTGGATCCTTCCAATTAAATCGCTCCATCAACCTCCTAGTGAACTCAGCATATGTCATCCCTGTGGAGTGTCCGAGTGTAACCATCCCATGAAACCACGAATCCTGATCCTCAACATCCAAATGCAATTTTGCCACCTTGATGGCCTCTATCTCTGACATCTAGTTAAGCTAGAAATAAATGTCCAGCTTCTCCATCCAAGACTTTGCAGAACTGTTTGATGAACCATCAAATGTAGGCAAGTGGAATTTACTAGCTACACGGTGGGTGTCACCATCACGGTAATTCCAGTACCCTCTATGATGGTCGTGGGGTCTGCTATCCCGCTGGAGCTAAACAAAGTCTCTGAATGAAAGGGCTTCCTTGAACTCCTACCCATAGGCCTAGTACTCTGCAAAATAATCACCCATATGTGCGGGCTCTGCCTCCTACTTTGCTACGGCCCCCATGTTTGCTCCGAATAAAGTGGGCATGGTAGAGCGTGTAGGGGCATGTGAGGCCACCTGCAGCGTAGTATCATGCTGCTCTGGAAAATGGTGGGATGCGCCCGATCCCTCGCCAACCTGAAAAACCCATGGGCTCTCACGCTGTCTAGCCTCTACTATCGTGAATCTCTGCCCCATCACCTCAATTTTCCTCGACAGATCCTATACTGATTTGAGGACCATATTCGAAAATCTCTTCCCGTCCTTGTCTGCCATCTGCTCTGTGTCCACTACCGGTTCTTTCTATTCTACATCCACCACAGGCTCCTCCTATTCTGCATCCACCACAGGAACACAGTCTCCCTCCCTGTAAGTATTCTCCAACCTACGTCCAGCGTCTCTGTATCTCCTACCTCTATAACAGATGTAGGGTTTTTCCCCCGGTGTCATAAATTGCTAGCTCCACAAGATGAGCCAGATCTATGCTCTTATACCACTGTAATATCCCTTTTAGGAATATTTCTCAAATATCAACAAACCCCAACCAGAAAAACGTACAAGTGGTATAATAGTCGGAAAACTCACAGAGACGAAATAACAATGTATACATGAAACGTAAACAAATACTCAAGAAATGCAACAAGAAATGCTAAGCCATTTTATTATACTAAGCAATAGAATGAGTACAGGAGGTGATCACAAAGATGGCACCTCGACTTGCACAAGGCAAGTGAAGAAATACACTCAGAACAGCAAAGGAATGGCCTCACACTAATCTGTGTCCCAGCTGCTGGAAAATTGTCATGTTGCTGCTGCTACTGGAAATCGAATGAGGATTTGGGGTTGTTCCCCTCCTAAGAAAAGGTTGAAACTCTAGAATTAGACTCTACTCAAGAAACCTATAAAAACCCAGAAAGCCTTCCTGGAATGGCTGACCCCCGAAAATCACCCCCTTGGGGTTCTATGCAGTCCCTCAATGCTCTGCGCTGCCACTGAATGAAACCCTCTAGAAATATGCTCGAAACCTCTGCCAAAACCTCCAATGTGCAAGGGTTGATCCCCTGCTCAATCTCCCAGCACAAATCTGGCTGCAAACCCTCAATCCAAAACTCCTGCCAGAAGGAACTGCGTCTTCCCTCTCAAGCCTGCGCAGTTATCTACAGTGCTCAATCTTCCTACCAACTACAAACGAAACTGCTGCAAAAATACTGATGGAACTACCTTACCTGAGCAGGCACTCGAATTCCCCCGGGGCTAAGAGTGAGATCTCCGAACGGAGACACTTAATGCACTAAACAATGTTGCAGACTAGCTAAACAGCCAGCGTGCTCATAAGTCAAAATGACTAGCTCAAATGCACATAACCGAATGCCAACAACATGAGGAAGCTCCTCTCTCCTTTATAGCCTTTGCCTCTCTCAATCCCAAGGCCCACCTTCTCTAGTGTAATTCCCCTCTGGCCACGTGTTCCTTCCCTTCTGCGCAGTCCCTCCAAGTGTCTGTGTGGGCTTCATATCTGCGTCCACCTTTGGCCCCATTAGTTCCCCCTTTAAGTCACAACGTTGTGCTACTAGGAAGTGACTTTTATTCTATAGGTGAGTCATGTCTCCTTTTCCTCACCTTTTTATTCATAAATAACTATAAAAGGAAAAAATAAGCAAAATCGAATATTCCAATTAGTCATGGCTAATTAGGAATATTACAGTCTCCCCCAGCAAAATGTTGCTTGTCCTCAAGCGACTGAAGTGATGGATGCTGCGAGATTTTCTCACTCTCCCAAGTGGCATCCTCATCCGACAAATTCTTCCACCTCACCAAGAATTCTTGGACCTTCCTGCTCCGCAACTGCCTCTCCCTGGTATCAATAATAGCCTCTAGCTGCAACACCAAATGCCCCTCATCATCCATGGGTGATAGTTCATCTATCATTGTCACCTGCTGTCCCAATGCCTTCTTCAGGCATGATACATGTAAAACGTTATGAATCTGGCTACCTTGGGGCAACTCCAACTCATATGCAACCTGTCCAATCCTGCGTATCACCTTGTATGGCCCGTAAAAGCGGGGCTTGAGCTTCTCAACCCCCTTCTACTTCAGTGACGACTATCGGTATGGCTGTAATCATAGGTAGACCATGTCCCCTACCTCAAACTGTCTCTCCACCCGACCTCTGTCAGCATATAGCTTCTACTGGTTCTGCACTGTAGCCATGTTATCCTTGACAGCTCGGAGGATATCCTGACTCTCTTCGATCCAAATCTTGGCTCTCGGGGCCTTGCTATCACCAAACATCATGTCAATAAAAGATAAAGGATGATACCCATACAAAGCGTAGAATGGTGACTTACCAATGGATATGTGATGTGTAGTGTTGTAGCAGTACTCCCCTAGATGCAGCCACTTCATCCATTCTCTCTACTACCCACTAACATAGTTACGCAAGTAGCCCTCATGCCACTTGTTAACTATCTCTGTTTGTCCGTTTGTCTATGGGTGATAACTGGTACTCGGTGTCAACTCCGTACCCACTAAACAAAAAAGCTCTTGCTAAAACCCGCCCATGAAACGGTTGTCCCTGTCACTGATGATGGTCTTAGGAAGACCATGTAACCTGAAGACCTCTCTAAAGAATAGCTCGACCACCTGTGCTATTGTGTAGTGTGCAGATATGGCAAAGAAATGTGCGTACTTTGTTAGTTGGTCAATGACGACAAAGATACAATCCCTGCCCTGTACCATGGGCAACCGTTTGATGAAGTCCATCGTGATACTCTCCCATTTCCCCTCCAGAATGGGAAGAGGCTACAAGAAACCCGCGGGATGGCTCATCTCTCCCTTGTTCCTCTGACAAACGTCACACTCTCGGATATGTCGGAGTACGTCCTCCTTGAGGCCCTTCCATGAGAACCTCTCTCTGATGGCCCTGTAGGTTTTGGTAAACCCCTGATGGCTGGCCAATGGTGAATCATGTGATGCCTGGAGTATCTTCTTCTTGAGCTGAGATCCCTCAGTCAAGAAGATCTTATCCCTGTAGTATATGATCTCATCGACCACCCTGTACCTGCCATCCGCCACCTGCCCATCCAAAACCTCACATGCAAACCTGTCCTTGGAGTACTTAACTAAGAGTAGAACCCTCCAGTCTGTGTCCAAGCTCATAAGAGACAACATGGCTAGCCTACGTGAAAGAGCATCTGCTACCATGTTGTTCTTACCCTTGACATACTCGATGTCAAAGTCATATGCTTGGATCTTGCTGATCCACTTCTACTGCCTCTCTTGTAGTTGCTTCTGCTCCAAAAAGAATCAGATGTTGTTGTGATCAGTCCTCACCCTGAACCTGTTACCTACTAAATACTGTTGAAACTTAGCCAATGCATCCACAATGGCCAACATCTCCTTGTCATATATAGAATACAGACTCTCGTTTTGAAGGAGCTTCCGGCTCTCATAGGCTATAGGGTGACCTCCCTGCATCAATACTGCGTCAATACCCTCTCCTGACGCATCACACTCCAAAACAAATGGTTGCATGAAATCTACCAATGCAAGCACTGGGCAACTACTCATAACCTCCTTGAGCTTGTCAAAGGCTCGTTGTGTTGTATCTGTCCAACTGAAATCCCCCTTCCTCGTCAAATCTGTCAGGGGTGTAGCAAGCTATGAGAAACTCTTGATGAACTTCCGGTAGTAAGTACAAATGCCAATGAATCCTGGGAGTTCTATCACGTTACTCGGCTCCAGCCACTCTCTAATGGCCCTAATCTTCTCCTCGTGGACTCTTACTCCATCCACCCCTATGATGTGCCCCAAATATAACATCTTTGTCAACCCAAACTCACACGTGAAGAGTTTGGCATAGAATTGCTACTCCTGCAAGATACACAACACTGTCTCAATGTGTTGGAGATGCTCCTCCCAAGTCCTGTTGTAAATGAGAATGTCATCAAAGAATACCAACACAAACTTCCTCAAGTGACTACGGAAGATGTGATTCATGCAAGACTGAAATGTGGTGGGGGCATTGGTTAGCCCAAAGGGCATCACCAAGAACTCAAAGTGCCCATAGTGACACCTGAAGGAGGTCTTGGGAATTTCCTGCTCCCTCATGCAAATCTGATGGTGCCCAGACCTCAAATCAATCTTTGAGAAGAACCGTGCTCCTCTCAACTCAGCCATCAACTCGTTGATCCTAGGTATGGGGTATATGTTCTTCAATGTCTTCTTGTTCAGAGCCCTGTAGTCAATGCACATTCTCAATGTGTCATCCTTCTTCTTCACCAACATCACAGAAGAAGCGAAAGGACTCGTGCTCAGCCGAATGTGCCCAAGAGCTAGCAACTCCTGAATGGCCCACTCAATCTCATCCTGATAGGCCTTGGGATGCCTATTGGGGGTAGTGATCACTGCCTATATACCCTACTCAAGCTCAATGATGTGTTCACACCCCTGGTCTGGTGGCTGTCCTGACGGAGTCTCCCCAAACACTATGGCATACCGGTCAAGGATGGACTATATCTCTGGATGTACTGTCTACCCTGTAGTCCCTGCCTCTAATGCACGCAGCTCCACTACCCACTCTACATCTCCCTTTCAAAAGACTGCCTCCATCCAATGAGCTGAAATAGTCTGAGGTGGATATGTGTGATATCCTCATATCTTCTCATGCCTCCCTGTCTTCTCATCATCCCACTCCATCTCTATGGTTTTCCAATCCGTCGTGACCTTCCCTAGAGTGATGAGCCACTGAACACCTAGTATCATGTTGGGGTCCAGAATATTGACCACGAAAATGTGGTCAGTCAATGTGTAGGTTCCCTTGTCACTGATAGCTCTGGAACATAACGAGCACACATCATGGTCTAATCTCCTAGGACCAGGACGGAAAACCATCGAAGCTCTCTACCTGTATACCCCTCTGCTCAACCATCTATGCATCGATGAAGTTGTGGGTTGCCCCACTGTCAACCAAAACTGATACTCGCTGGCCACATACTATCCCACGTACGCGTAGCGTTAGATACTTGGGAACTCCTCACAATGCTACAAGGGCCCCTCTGGTAGGTGCAAAAGATGCACCACCTGCTGGTGGTGGTGGAGGTGGCAAAGGTCCCTACACAGCATGACTATCTCCTACCTCCACATCATCTTCATCATCCTCTTCCCCACTGCTCTTAGAGAAGACCTCTATAAAATGTGCTTTTCTAGCAACACATCTATGTCCTAGTGCCCACGCCTCCTGATAGGTGAAGCATAACTGCTTCTTCTTCAACTCTCTCCTGGAATCATCATCAATTTGTACTCATCCTGGATTCCCCTTTGGAGGTGGAATCCTCACATCCTTCCCCTTAGACTGGAAATTCTGTCTCTGGGGGTAAGGTGTTCGGGTCCTGGGTAAGACATCCTGTAAGTCTCGGGTCCTGCTAATAGCGTCCTGGAGTGTAGCTGGTCTAGTGGATCAGACTAAACCCCGAAGTGGATTTGTTAACCCCTCAACATACATGTAGATTCTCCATGTCATGGATAGATCTGGCACCATCACTAAGACCCTCAAGAACACTGCAATGTAGGTCTCTGGGCTCTCTGTCTGTTTGAGCCTCGTCAACTCAACAAAATGCTGCTCTGGATCCTTCCAATTAAATCGCTCCATCAACCTCCTAGTGAACTCAGCATATGTCATCCATGTGGAGTGTCCGAGTGTAACCATCCCATGAAACCACGAATCCTGATCCTCAACATCCAAATGCAATGTTGCCACCTTGATGGCCTCTATCTCTGACATCTAGTTAAGCTAGAAATAAATGTCCAGCTTCTCCATCCAAGACTTTGCAGAACTGTTTGATGAACCATCAAATGTAGGCAAGTGGAATTTACTAGCTACACGGTGGGTGTCACCATCACGGTAATTCCAGTACCCTCTATGATGGTCGTGGGGTCTGCTATCCCGCTGGAGCTAAACAAAGTCTCTGAATGAAAGGGCTTCCTTGAACTCCTACCCATAGGCCTAGTACTCTGCAAAATAATCACCCATATGTGTGGGCTCTGCCTCCTACTTTGCTACGGCCCCCATGTCTGCTCCTAAGAAAGTGGGCATGGTAGAGCGTGTAGGGGCATGTGAGGCCACCTGTTGCGCAGTATCATGCTGCTCTGGCAAATGGTGGGATGCGCCTGATCCCTCGCCAACTTGAAAAACACGTGGGCTCTCACACTGTCTAGCCTCTATTGCCGTGAATCTCTACCCCATCACCTCAATTTGCCTCGACAAATCCTATACTAATTTGAGGAGCATATTCGAAAATCTCTTCCTGTCCTTGTCTGCCATCTGCTCTGCGTCCACTACCAGCTCATTCTATGTCCCAGTTGTTGGAAAACTGTCGTGTTGTTGCTGCTGCTGGAAATCAAATGAGCATTTTGGGCTATTACCCTCCTCAGAAAAGGCTAAAGCTCTGGAATCAGACTCTACTCAAGAAACCCAGAAAGCTTTCTTGGAATGGCCGACCCCCGAAAATCACCCCCTTGGGGTTCTACGTAGTCCCTCAATGCTCTTCGCTACCACTTAATGAAACCCTCCAGAAATCTGTTGGAAACCTCTAATGTACAAGGGTTGATCCCCTACTCAATCTCACAGAACAAATCCGGTTGAAAACCCTCAATCCAGAACTCCTGCTAAAAGGAACTACGTCATCCCTCTCAAGCCTGCGCAGTTATCTACAATGCTCAATCCTCCTACCAACTACCAATGAAAATGCTACAAAAATACGGATGGAACTACCTTACCTAAGCAGGCACTCAAAGTCCCCCAGGGCTAAGGGTGAGATCTCTGAATGGAAACACTCAATTCACTAAACGGTGTTGTAGACTAGCTAAACATCCAGCGTGCTCATAAGTCAAAATGACTAGCTCAAATGCACATAACCGAATGCCAAAATGAGGAAGCTCCTCTCTCCTTTATAGCCTTTGCCTCTCTCAATCCCAAGGCCCACCTTCTCCAGCGTAATTCCCCTCTTGCCACGTGTTCCTTCCCTTCTATGCAGTCCCTCAAGTGTCTGTGTGGGCTCCATATCTGCGTCCCCTTTGGCCCCCTTGGCTCCTCCTTTAAGTCACAACGTTGTGCTACCAGGAAGTGACTTTTATTCTATAGGTGAGTCATGTCCCCTTTTCCTCACCATTTTACTCATAAATAACTATAGAAGGAAAAAATAAGCAAAATCGAATATTCCAATTCGCCATGACTAATTAGGAATATTACAAACACACAAGCAAAAGCGTTGTTCATGTGTCATGGGGGATCAATGTTTTCGAGTCATCTAGTATTCTAAGTGTTAGCATACAGTCGAAGCTTCATCACTTCACTTGTCAGTCTCACTAGTTCAGTACTTAGCTTTTTTCGAAGAAGCTCCCCGGCCCTTCAACTTGGCTTCACCCAGCTTGCATGGACTATGCACGACACATTTCTATTCAACAGGTTGTGATCTTGACCCTTGGATCTATGCAATGCGCAGTTCCTATCTCTCGAAACTGCTGCATTGCACAATTCTTGATCCCAAGACCCAACCTTCCCTTCCATAATCATACAATCTTTTCAGTCAACCTTCCCTTCTAGAGTTGCACTGAATATGCCTTCAATGATCCTCCCCTCATCTTGACCCACTATCTCCCAAAACTGTGTAGAATTCAATCATCCTTCCTCTCCAAAACCGCGTAGAAATCTTCCATGGTGGCCCCTCCTTCAACCAGACTCATTCATCTCCAAAACTGCACAGAAGACAACCTCTCAGCCAACCTAAACTGCACATTGCACAATTCCAAACCTCAAGCCTTAGCCCTAGCTATAGGGACTATGCAATGTACAGTCATTGAGCCTCCCTTCCAAAATTGTAACTCAATTTTGGCTCAGTCCCCAGACCAGAATGCACCATCTTAGGCTAGGAGGTTTTTGGGTTGATGTTGTCTTGTCATGAGTGAATTGCAGATGCAGGAACCTAGTGGGATGATCAATAAGGACATGAAGGAAGAATACATGCAAAGTACATTCTTGTAGCCATGAGGAGTTGGAATACAAGAGTATTCTCAAGAAGAAATCACTTACAGTAGAAGCAGTGGCCTGACACTCCCACAACATCCAAGAAGTTTATATCAGCAGTGCCATGTCATGTCTCTTCATGAGATTTCATATGCCACATCATCATTGTGGATCATGTATATTATATTCAACTGTATTGTAAAATGGAATTCCAAAGGACACACATGAATATAGAGAGTCATGTAACTTCAAAATTCATAGTAATTTGAACCTTCATGAGGGTAATCAAAGAGTCGCAAAATGGACACTGTTGGAAAATACTAACAGGGGGGTGAATCAGTATTCGTCAGAAATTAGCACTTTTAAATATTTTTAGAGCATTAGTTAGTCTTAAATTATTCTTAACGTTTATGTAGTAATAATAGTAAATAAAAGAACCTAGGAGGCACAAAGATTTTAGGTGGAAAACCCCTTAGAGTCAAAAACCACCGAACACTTTTCTAATAAATTTTTTAATATTCAGCCCCAACTGAAATGAAAGAAACAACTTCCTAGAATTCTAGAAAAGCATTCTTCTCCAGCTCCCACTATATGGACGCTCCAACTCCCGAGATTCTTCAGTAGTCAACTGAACAGATGCCCCAACACCCAATGAGCTACAACTCACCCTAGCACCACCCTACCACCCTAAAGTTTTCACAGGCATGAACCTGTTGGTGACTTCATGCACCAGCCTAGCACCACCCTACCACCCTATCGAAGAATAAAATAAGAATGGACTCTCATACCAGGGAAAATGGTCCACTTTACAATGATATAGAATGATGTAGAAGAAGAAGACACACTAG
>APFE030879805.1:37059-48759 GCA_000404065.3 Pinus taeda
CATATGGTGAACTTCTTGTTGTTGTTTTGCACCTTGATTGTTGCTCTTGTCATGCTACCCTTTCTCACTCTTTAGAAAATTAGATTATGCATTGAGTCTTCTCCTGATGAATATATAATACCTGCAAAATGTATTCAAGGAAATACCCATGACATGATAATAGAAAAACTTACCTCATCATGTAGAGCATATGTCAGTGCTAAACAAAAACAACAAATTAGAATACAAAGAACCTCATGCAATTAAGAAATGAACATGCATATACAGAATATACTGACCTGTAGCTTACCTCTGTTGCATCATTTTGTTGCACCTTGCTCTTTGCCTCCCTAGAAAGTTTGGTCCTTTGCACCCCTTGACAGCACTTGATCTAGTTTTTCTTGCCTTCTAGGAGCACGATATTTAATTTGATGTATCTCTGTGATTTCATATCCCCAATATGTGATCTTCGGTCCTGTAGTATCCCTATGAGTCTTCTTTCCAATGCCACAGGTCTGACCCGATTTAGACTCTTCAAGGAAAAGTTATGCCCAATCTCTCACAATGACCTAATTATGGACTAGTTCAGTAGAGCAAACTTGTACGGCATGACACGTGTCATTGTTTCCTCCTTCAGCTCTAAAATCTATTTTCCCAAGGTCACTTCATTGAGATGAAATTCGGGAGCCTGCAAAAACCCTAACTTCCATAGATCATATCTCTGAAAATATAGCACAACAAGATCTGCAATTCAGTCACAACGTTCATCAAGCTTACGAATCAAATGGGTTTTCACTTCTGAATCTAAGACTTCGCAGACATGAAGTTATAGCTAAAATTCCATGATCACTTCATTTGGAGGATATATGAGATTTATTTTTATAGATTTGAGAGGGGCTTATATAGAGAATGTTGGAGGGATTTTAGGAGCTTAAAAAATTATTAATTATTTACTATTAAATGACAAAAACCAATTATGAGTGTCATGCCACAACCCCATAGGGTTTTAGCCCACTAACTGGGGTTACTAACTTCAAACATGAATATCTCTCAAACCGTGAAGAATTACTTAGTGTGCCATATGTCAATAGAAACATCTCGACAAGTAGAATCCATCTAGAATATCCTTGACTCAAAATAGAGTAAGTTGTCAAGTCAAAATTCCCTTGCAAGATCAGGGTAGCCCCTGGTGCTACTTGGGTTGACATCAATGACAACCTCAGATCATCTTTAAATCAACAATATCCCCCTTTGGAATTAATGGCAACACAAGTACTCCCCCTACAATTAGGGCACCTCTTCCTATTGCCTTCTCTCCACCTTTGACATCAATGGCAAAGGGTAACTCTTCCTGACACACAACCATCCTGTGGACCTGTACACACTTCCGCTGCCCCTTTATTTTCTAAATAAGGAAAATCTAATGAGAACTTGGGAGAATCCCAGCTTCTGGCGAAGATATTCAAATGCTTCATGAGCTAAAGGTTTAGTGAAGATATTAGCGATTTTTTCTTTTGTACCAACATATTCAAGCTTGATATTGTTTTCGGCGACCTGCTCTCTAACAAAATTATATTTAATCAGAATGTGCTTCGTTTTGGAATGCATCACAGGATTCTTGGAGATAGTGATGGCACTATTGTTATCGCAAAATATGGAAATAGGCTCATCAAACTCGACCTAAAGATCTTGAAAAGTTTTCTTCATCCAGAGAACTTAAGTACAACAAGCTGCTGCTGCAATATATTCTACTTCTACTATGGATAACAAGATTAAATTTTGTGTTTTTCTCAACCATGATACGAGACAACCACCTGGATAGAATTTTGCTCCACTAGTACTCTTACAATCATCAACACTTCCCACCCAATCTGCATCTATAAAGGCTTGACTAATGAGATTGTTGCCCTTGGGATACCACAAGCCATATTTTGTCGTGTCATTTAGATATCGAAGAATTATTTTGACAGAAATAATATGTGATTCTTTTGGTGCTGCTTGGAATCTTACTACTTGTCCATTTGCTTGCATAACATATAGCCGAGAGGCTGTTACATATAGAATACTACCAATCATAGATTTGTGCAGCCTCTGATCCACATCCTTAGATGCGTCGTTTATGCTCAATTTGCAACCTGTTATCATCAGAGTAAGGACAGGTTTGCAATTTTCCATTTTGAATTTTTTAAGCATTTCCTTGATGTACTTGGTTTGACATATAAATATTCCTTTCTCTTGCTAAGATATTTGAAGCCCTAAGAAGTATTTCAACTCACCAAGTAAAGACATCTCGAACTCACTTTGCACCTTTGTAGCAAAGTTCTTACTTAGTTGATCATCATTGCTACCAAAGAATATATCATCCACATATACCTCAACGATTGTTAAATTATCTTTATCTATTTGTACGTAAATATTTCTATCAGCAGTACATTTCTTGAACCCTTGTTGATGTAGATATCTATCAAGACGAGCATACCATGCTCTGGGAGACTGCTTGAGACCATACAGAGCCTTCTTTAACTTGCAAACGTAGTCTTCTTTTTCTGATAGTAGAAAATCTTCAGATTGTTCGATGTAAACTTGTTCTTTTAATTATCCATTCAGAAATGATGACTTAACATCCATTTGGTAGACTTTTATTTTTCTTCAACATCCATAGGCGAGAAACATCCGAATGGCTTCCATTCTGGCAACTAGTGCAAATGTTTCGTTGAAGTCAATTCTTCCACTTGTGCATATCCTTTGCATACTAATCTTGTCTTGTTGTTGGTAACCTGTAATCCTTCAACTATTTTGCTCCCCCTGAACCTTTAATGAAACTACCATCTTGTTCAAACTACCTTCATGTCAATCGTAGACTTGTGCCATATACTATTGCATAGACTCCTCTTGTACAAACATTAAGGAGTCAACAAGCTAGATTGTTCAAAATAGTGAGTCACCTAATGGGCCATCTTGACTTGAGTCATTATTTGAAGCAATTGATAATTCCTCGTGACCTTTTGCTTTTACAAATCCTAAAAGCATAACTATTGAAACCTTGTTATCTACTTTGTCTTCTTGTACCTGTTTCCTTTTTCAAACCTTCTTATACCTGCAATCTCAAGCCATGTGCCCATAGTTATGACACTTGAAGCATTCAATGTTGTCCATTGGCAATTCCATCTGATATCTGCAACCATGAGCGCTATGGCCATAGCTATGGCATTTG
Organism: Pinus taeda; assembly: GCA_000404065.3. Lineage (NCBI taxonomy): Eukaryota > Viridiplantae > Streptophyta > Pinopsida > Pinales > Pinaceae > Pinus > Pinus taeda. The sequence goes on from APFE030879805.1 coordinate 40,253, forward strand.
AAACATTCAATATTTGGTCCATCTAGTACGTATTCTCTTCTAAAAAAAATCATCGTGGAACCTGTCTCGTGATCTTGCAAACTTGCTTCTATGGTTTTGTAGATAATGATTGTACTTGTCAAAAACTTCACAATCCCTAGCCATATGTCCATAGTTAGCACATAAAAAGCAATAACCATTAAATAAACGAGCATACCTGGAAGATTTTTCATTCTTCTTTGGAGGCAGTGTTGTAGTTTCTTGTGGTCCTTTGTTCTTAATTGCTTTGGTCTTGTCCTTTGGAGTTGCAACATTCTTCTTTAGATTTTCACTTTGATCAACTTCCTTCTTAGAATCATCCTGTGAAGTTGTGGAGCTTGTACCTTCATCAATTGGAGCTTTACCATCTTTAATTGCCTTCATTTTCTCTTCTTCATATGTCTTATCTTGTAAGTATTATTTTTGTGATCCCTTGAGTTTGTTGATCTCATCACGAGTTGCATCAAGTTCTTCTTGCTTTTGAGCAAGATCTTCTTGAAACCATCATTTCAATATCTTCCTTCTTTTTTCTGCCTCCTCAACCTATAGCTTGAGAAGAGTGGTCTTCTCTACTTCACTGTAGAGAACTTGTATTTGTTCCTTCTGCTTCTCATTTTCAAACCTGAGCCTGCTTATTTCTTTTGAATATGTTTCTAATTCCTTTTGCTTTTGGTCAATGGTAGATATGTATCTTTTATTAGATTCCTTCCTTTCAATTTCTGCTTCCTACAACTGTTGTGTGATCCTGCTAATCTTTGAAAATGTTGTGTTGAGTTCTTGTTGCTTCAATTGGAATTCTCTCTTGAGGTCTTGTGTCGCTGTATTATTGATTTCTTCCAACTTCTTTTGAAGTGACTCTTCAATACATTTGTGTTCTTCAACTTCAATTTTGATACCTTGAACTTGTTCTTCAAGAGTATTGGAACAAATCTTCTCAACCTTGAGCTCTTTTATAAGCTTGATTGCCTCCTCCTTAGAAAATTCTTCTATGGTCAACCCTTCTTCATCATACTCAGAAGGATTCGAGTTTTCAATAACATCTTGACCTGATTTCTTTGTTGAATAGATATTATGAAGCTTTTCCCAAAGAGCCTTAGCTGTTGAACATTGACCAACTTTTGTTTTCACATAATTTGGCAAAACATTCAAAATTACATTCATGGCCTTTGAATTGTACCTTTTAGGTTCGTCAGTAGATGTGTCTCCAGAAACAATTGATTCCCATACTCCATGTGCCTGCAAAGATACTTCCATCCTCGATTCCCATATCCACTAATTATCTACATCAAAATCAGGGGTTGGTACACAATACTCATTTTCTTAAGATTGTGTTGTACCTGTACCTTCCTTTGAAATCCTTGTAACCCTCTTATTTGACGTTCCCATATCTATGCTCTGAAAACTGACTTCCATCGGTTAAGTTGTTACTGAAGGAACTAAGCTCTAATACCAATTGTTGGAAAATACTGGGGAGGGATGAATCAGTATTCCTTAGCAATTATCACTTTTAAATATTTTCAGAGCATTAGTTAGTCTTCAATTATTATTAATCTTTATGTAGTAATAACAGTAAATAAAAGAACCCAGGAGGCACAAATATTTTAGGTGGAAAACCCCCTCTGGTTCAAAAACCAATGAACGCTTTTCTAATAAATTCTTTAATATTTAGCCCCAACTAAAATGAAAGCAACAACTTCCTAGAATTCTATAAAAGAGTTCTTCTCCAGCTCCCACTGGATGGACACTCCAACGCCCGAGATTCTTCAGTAGTCAACTGAATAGATGCCCCAACACCCAATGAGCTACAACTCACCCTAGCACCACACTACCACCCCAAAGTTTTCATAGGCTTGAACCTTTTGGTGATTTCATGCACCAGCCTAGCACCACCCTACCACCCTATAGAAGAATAAAAAAATAATAGACTCTCGTACCAAGGAAAACGGTCCACTTTACAATGATATAGAATGATGTAGAAGAAGAAGACACACTAGACCATAACCCCAACTATGACACAACCACCTAATGATGATCCTAGACCTCCCAAAACTACCTCTTCAACTCTTGGAAGATAGACACTTGTACAACTTCTACAATGATGCTTTTAAACAATTATGTACAATGATAATTTTACAATGATTGTATGCACTTCTTCCCACTTGAAGACTTCATATGGTGAACTTCTTGTTGTTTTTCTGCACCTTGATTGTTGCTCTTTTCATGCTACCCTTTCTCACTCTTCAGAACATTATATTATGCATTGAGTATTCTCTTAATGAATATATAATACCTGCAAAAAGTCTTCAAGGAAGTACCCATGACATGATAACAGCAAAACTTACCTCATTTTGCAAAGCATATGTCAGTACTAAACAAAAACAACAAATTAAAATACAAAGAACCTAATTCAATTAAGAAATAAATATGAATATACATAATATACTTACCTATAGCTTACCTCTGCTACATCATTTTGGTGCACCTTGCTCTTTGCTGCCCTAGAAAGTCTGGTCCTTTGCACCCCTTGACAGCACTTGATCTAGTTTTTCTCGCCTTCTGGAAGCAAGATATTTAATATGATGTATATCTGTGATTGCAGATCCCTAATATGTGATGTTCAGTCCTATAGTATCCCTTTGAGTCTGATTTCCAATGCCACAGGTCTGACCCGATTTGGGCTCTTCAAGGCAATGTTATGCCCAATCTCTCACAATGACCTAATTATGGACTAGTTCAGTAGAGTGAACTTGTACGGCATGCCGCATGTCATTGTTTCCTCCTTCTGATATGAAATTAATACATAGAAAACTACAGTCTGTGCACTATCCACCACCTTTTACAAAATTCTAATCCTCTTCTCAGAGAGAGATTTATGATGATTTTCCCGAGGTTGCTTCTTTGAGATGAAATTCAGGAGCCTGCAAAACCCTAAATTCCACAAATCATATCTCCAAAAATATATCAAACCAAGATCTGACATTTGATCATGACATTCATCAGGATTGCAAATCAAATGGGTTTTCATTTCCAAATCTAAGACTTCAAAAAAATGAAGTTATAGGGAAAATTCCACAATCACTTCATTTGGAGGATATATGAGATTTCTTTTTATAGAGTTGAGAGGGGCTTCTATAGAGAATGTTGGAGGGATTTTAGGAGCTTACAAAATTATTAATTATGGACTATTCGATGACAAAAGCCAATCATGAGTGCCATGCCACAACCGCATATATTTTTAGCCCCCTAACTAAGGTTACTAACTTCAAACATGAATATCTCTCAAACCGTGAAGAATTACTTGGTGCGCCATATATCAACGGAAACATCTCAATGAGTAGAATCCATCTAGAAGATCCTTGACTCAAAATAGAGTAAGTTGTCAAGTAAAAATTCCCTTGCAAGATCAAGGTATCCCCTGGTGCTTCTTGGGTTGACATCAATGACAACCTTAGATCATCTTTAGATCAACAAAAGCATCACCCCTTGGTTATATATACTCCCTCATTGTATGAGAAAAGTACTTTTCACCTTGGCTCCTCCCATAAGGCATTATAGAGACCAGCTAGTACTTTGAGGAGAAAGGAGTGGCTCCAATATCATACTATTGGGGATAGTGATGTACACTGTAAACATGTGTCTTGGAACTTTTTCTTAATAACAGAAGAATTTTGAGGCAAACACTTTCTTCATACATTGACTATGAATGCTTGTAAGACTATTATGTGGACGTTTGTATTTCATGTTTTCTTTCACATGTACTAAGATAGTTGAAATATTTCGGTTATTTTAGTGCTTGCCTTATTGAGCATGTGTTGTAATGGTTGTTATTGATGTCCCATCCTTGTGGACTATTCCATGGGATACTAGACAAATCTTCCCTTGTTTGTTAGTTGTAACAATTGTCACATATGTTGTGTACTATTCCACTAGATGTTAGACGGGGCTTTCTGGTTCATGTGTTTCTCTTCCTGGGTGTTACTATTACCTCTCACTTAGAGGCTCATGTTTCTCCCCCCTTTGTAGTAGAAAAACCTTGCCACGGTTGCAACTGCACCCTCACCGGGCACACCTCCCTTGCTTTTCGAAGACACCATTGCATCACTCTCTTGTGTTGACAATAGAGCCAAGGGAAATCTTTAAGGATTTATAAACTGAGCCTTTATACTAGATGGGAGGCTTACACCAAACAGTGTGAGGTCTGATTGGGACATCATATTGGGGAGATCCCCTTGGTTGATGGATTTCCAGCACTGACAAAAAAATGGCACTAGAAAGAAGGCCAGACGATAGGTTGTGCCCATTGAGTCTAGTTTGAATCTCTTATTTAAAATGGCTCTTCCCCAAATCGTAATATTAGGATGTTTTTCTAAAGATATTAATTATACCATCCCTGTAGAATTTATTCATAACTTTTAGATAGAGGAGGAATGACCTGCTATAGAGTTTTGTGAACCCAACGTTTCGGACTGCCAAGTGAGTCCATCATTAGGGGATGTGACAATAGATATTCTTCAACCTTAATGATTTATTCATAACTTCTATGAATTTAAGTTCGATGGTGAGGGTGAATCAACTTTTCGTGAACATCTATTTCAATTTGTTCGTATTTATCTTTATAATGGAATACATTGCAAATATTTCATGGTTATATTACTCACCCTCACATTCAAAGGTCATGTTAATAGATGGTGTGATACATTACCCATTTATTCCATCCATTCAATCAACCAGTTTTCCAGGAAGCTTCATAAAGCCTTTGATAAATATAACTACCGAGATTTTTTCGGAAGAATCAAACTTTTGAGAATGAATCCTAATGAATCAATAGAGGATTTTTCTAATTGATTCATTCACCTTTGTTATGAAATTCTTGAAAAACATCTGAATTGGGATTTCTTGAAAAAGGAGTTTGAGCACTTGGTTCTTGTCCCTTCATATGGTGAACCTGAACCCCCTCATTGTTTTTCTTCCCCGACTCTTGTGAATCATGAAACACCTCTAATTTCAAAGGAGGAATTTACTGGTCCTTTTTTTCTGTGTCCTTCTCCTTTTCCAGTTTGTATAGGGGTGCCTCTCATCAATAAATATGCAAATCAAATTTCCAATCCATCATCTCATTCTTCTTCCATTTCTCATGACTCATATTCAATGGAGGAAATTCTTGAATTTCTTATGAGGCCTATGGTGAATATTAACTCCTTCACTCTGTAAGATGATGTCACTATTCATAACTCTAATCTCAAACCTGATCTAGATTTTTGTTATCCTCTAGCATCTACACATCCTGACTGTTTGTACCATGACCCACTTGATCAATCTTCTCCACCAACCGGTTATTCATATTCTCTTGATTATCAAGTTGTTGGCTCAAATTGTGATTAGGTACAAAGCATTCACATTGCACAGGTAGAGGAGAAAAAAGGTGAATATGCTTTCAATGTTCCCTCTCTTTTTTAGAATGGTCCATAAAAATCTAGTATTTATTACAATGAAGGAAAAACTAACTAATGTAGCCAAGGAGTGGCCACGCTGAGAAAAATGGGACAGGTGTCCCTCTTTTTTGGGGTGTTGTTGCCTGAAGTATTAATTTAACTGGAGTGGTTCTACTGACATGGATGGTGCTGACTCATGCCTGTATGGTCACTCTAGTCATCCTTGTCTCGTTCTTCCTAGTAGTCACATAAGTCACTCCACGCTTCCCCCTCTCGGTTATTGATCTTGGTTAATCTTTGATAAACCTCATCAACATTAGTGTATTTGGCAAATGATGGCTTGACCAAAAACACATGCTTCAACTCATGTTCAATGTAAATTTGATTGTTGATTGCTTCTAGTAAAGCCTTTCTTGTTATGTTGCCTTCGATGTTGGATAGATTTGCAGCATCTATAGCTATGCCCTGTAATTTCTTGACATAATCCCCTTTGTCCATGAGTTTTTCAGTTATAAAAAACAGAGAGGCAAGGCCTTTTTGATGTAGACGCTGCATTCTATTAAAAAACATGTTGACTATCAGCTCTAGAACTTGGCATTTTTCTTGAAATTACACATTTAAACGTTTCTTTGTCAACATCTTTTTTACTTGTAGTATGGTCTTTGTCCTATCTGCTACTCCCAATTCTTCCAGTTCATATTTGTTTCTTGCATTCAGAAACTTGATAATTCTATTTGTTGTTGCTAGCATATCTCCCAACTCTGTATTGGTGGCTGAAATGGCTTCTTTGGCTTTCTCTACTAACTCTTTCTGCTCAAAAATAATTTGGATGTTAGGCCAAATTTCATTCATACGATCTATCACTTTGTGCCAAATGATCTCCTTAACCCTCCCTAGCGTATTTCCAATGGAGGATTCTCTTTCTGACTTCTGAAGCTTCTCTATCAATGCCTTTGCTCTCTGCATTTCTACCAAGTGATTGTTTTCAGCTCTTTTAATCTGATCTTGTAGCACACCAACTTGGGATTCCAGCCTCTTGAGTAGTCATGATCTACTCCTGTGGCTGCACCTACTGGAGTAGTCATGTGTAGGGATGTTAGAGGAAGGGCCTCCATTTTTATGCTAGCCATCTATGTTGCCTTTTCTTTCTCTTGCACCATCTTTTCCATATCTTTCTCCATCTGTTTGATTTGGATGGACTGCTCCACTTTTAGTTTCATCATGTCAACCTTTATGCTCTATGTTTCCTCTATTTCCTTGGTCAGTGGGTCATGTGTAGTAGGCAGTTTAAGCTGCTTTTGTAGAGCTACAATGTCTAACTCTTTCTTCTTTATTACTTCTTCAGCTGCTTTGTATCTAAGGGATCATATCCAATTTTTATTACTAAGTCTTCCAAAGACTTGATCCTGGTGTCCTTTGACAATGATGAAATTCTCTACATCTTCAATTGAGACTAGGCATTTGAGAGGGCCACCTGCATTTTGAATAAATTCATGGAAGTGCTGGTTAAGGTAGATGAAATAATTTCCCCTGTTTTCTTTTGCATCTCCAACTAATCTATTGGATGGACATTCTTGACATCAAACTCAAAGGAAGTCTACTCATAGTCTGCCAGAGTTTTGGGCTCTGATGTTTGTGCCTCCAAAAATTCCATATGCATTTTTCCCTTCTCTTAGTCAAAGGCAAAGAGAAGTTTGCCTTGTACAGTTGCACTCTGCTTCCAAAACTAAGCAGAGGTGCTCTTCTTTAGTATTTCATTTCCGATTTTGATTTCTCTGAAGGTATCAAAAATTGTCTCTTCTTTCTCTTCAGTCACCTTTGAAGATGAGGACACTTGAAGAGATTGTTGTCTTTCTGAAATTAGAGTAGAAGGAAATGATTGTCCTCCAGCTGGGGAGGAATCTAGAATATCAATTATATTGATCACCGTCTGCTATGGTGATCCTTTATCTATGTCCATATGTTTCCTAGGCTTCTTCTTGCACTTTAACTTGAATTCTTTCATGGAAATATCAGTTCCTAGTGACTTATCTTCTCTGGACCTCTTCCATGTTATCCCTTACTCTTGTTATTTTCCTTTTTCAATCCTTTCTTCAGTAATTTGTTTCTCCTGTTGCCTTGGATCCTGTGCACTGGAAGAGGAGATTTCTTGCTCCTCAGCGTCCTATAATGTATCCAGCATCCATTCTATCTGATTCATATATTTCTCGATTTCAGGCCTTTGAGTGTGGATGTAGGTAGTGGACTTGTTTTCCACCCTCTTCTTAGAAATAATGCCCCATGGGTCATAAGACCATGTGAAGCTATGAGAAAAATTCTTCTCCCTAAATCTTTTGTATGCCTCCTCTTCTGTAGCTCTGTTGTTGAAAATGAAGGGACCAATTTGGAACTTGATCCTAAATTGGGATTTCTTCTTAGCTGATACAAAATGCATCTAATTTGCACTAATCATCTATCTGATGTACTCCAATGCAAAGATCCTCATGGGGAGGAACTTTGGAAGCTTGTAGGAGGCTAACTCACAGCCATAGACTCTTATTTCAGTGTAGTTTTGGTACAAGTACCAATCACCAGTTCTGGCTTGATCAGAAAGTTGCATAATTCTCTTTACATATTCATTTATCCTTAGTTTTGTTGTTCCATTGAGGAGGCTCATTGTTGGGTGGACAAACATTTCCGAAAATGTCTTGTAACTGAAATCATTTTGATCGTTAATTACCAATGTTGTCCAAAATATTACTGATCGAGGTTCACCTTCCTCATTCATTTTGGTTAATAAAAACTAGAACCTGTTTGCCTAGAAATACAAAAACATTTAAACCAACACTGAGGAGCAATGAAAAATTTCATCTGTGAAGAAAATGACTAGTTGTTCATGGATTGCATCTGTTAGAAACTACTGAATTTGAAAAGGACATGTAGTGTCCTATCTAGGGTGCTAGACTGGGCTATATTTATTATCGACCAGGGTGCGTAGACTTAGAGGCGTGTGCCTAAAATATATAGACATAAAGGATCTAATCTAAGCCTACCTTTCCTAATTACAATGCTATGATT
>APFE030879806.1:0-54489 GCA_000404065.3 Pinus taeda
GTATTGGTTTGTTATGGTTTTGGACCATGGTATTGAGCAAGGCCTAAGGCTATATAAGGAGAAGATCATTAGGCCAAGATGGTGTGCATGTGTGAGGAAGCGATGGAGATCTGATAAAGTGTGAGATCCAGATGCTGATATGGGTTGGTGATGTCTTGCTTGATCTGAACCAAGGAGGCACTCATGTGAAGGATGTTGAATGAAGGATTGGGATCTCAAGGCTTGGAATGATTATCTTTATATGGGTTGAGTATGGATAGACTAGATCTATTGACGCATGTTATGAATGTTATGATTTGGGTATATTCTGATGTCTGAAGTAGCTGCAAAGTTATGAGGTTGAATTTGCAGATCTTTACGCGGGTTTGCCTTGGGAAAAGTGCGTATACACGCAGTTTGGGTTCGTCAAAGTAGCGTATACATTATGAGACTTGGGTTTCAGGTTGCTGTTGATTCTAGTTGTTGTTGCAGAGTTGTGGGCTCTGGTTGTGTTCTGTGACAGGGTTTCAGTATTGGGTTATTCAGAGATTGATTGTATTGCAATGGTGATTGTTCTATGGATCCAGTATGAAAATTTATGAAACGTGGTCCCTGGATGATTGTAGGCCGGCACCTACATACTGGTAAACATATTGGCCAGTACAAGAGCCAAGGGGGTTGTAGCTCCCTTCCAGGAGCAGCTGGAAAACGAGTGAAGGTTGGAGCCTTCAGTAGGCCGGCACCTACGTACTGGTAAACATATTGGCCAGTACAAGAGCCAAGGGGGTTGTAGCTCCCTTCCAGGAGTAGCTGGAAAATGAGTGAAGGTTGGAGCCTTCAGTAGGTCAGTGCCTATGTACTAGTAAATGGAACGGCTAGTACAAGAGCTAAGAAGGTTGTAGCCTTCTGCAGGTAGAAGCCTGCGTACTGGTAAAGGACTGCACCAGTACATTGTAAAGAAGTTTCTTATTAAAGGAAGATAGAAACAAATTGCAGCAGGTGGTTTTCACCCACATTGGGTTTCCACCTTATATCATGGTGTTCATGTGTGTTCTTTATGTGTGATGATTTGTTCTGTTTACTGTTCATATGGTTAATAATGATCTGATGCATTCACTGAAGATGAACTAACTAAATCATAAAGGTTACTGGATGTACGCTAGTTGTTTTTAACACAGTCGCGTATATACGCGGATATCCTTAACTGAAGTAGCGTATATGAATCTGAGTATGAAAATGAAAAAGTATCTGATTTGATAATACTGATTCACCCCCCTCTCAGTATTATTTCCAACAATCGTGTCCAATTTTCAAATTAAGTCCCATGCATTTCCTAACGCGATATGTGTTTGATCACCATTAAACGGATGGTCCGATCCTTCGAAACCTTAAACTCTTTTAAATGATTTTCTTGGGTCCGTTAGTAGAGGTAACTTTCTTGCAAGTTTCAATGTGATCACCGTGGATATTTTACCATCGGACGACTATGATGTTTCCTCTGAATTCCTCTTCCGCCATTATTATTCGTCGATCTAACCGATCCAACAGTTTTAGTTGTGTTGCTCAATCAACTTCCAGTTAAAATTGAACACCTCTCCTCCATTGATTTGTTCTCAATCCAACGACTCTCTCGTTTTCTTATTGATGGAACTCGCATTACAATACAAATTTGCCTTACTTTATCTAAGGCGAATTTCATAGGAACTTTGTCCTTTACACTCACACACACATATTTATCAATTCACAATAAATAATATATATGTACAGACACAGACACAAAATACAAATAACACACGTATTTCAATTATATACAGAACTCGGTTACAGGCTAAGGCCTCACGACCCGAACTCACAAATTTCCCTGTGACTACATTGTGTACTCTATCTCCATCTTCCACACAACAAAGACTCTTTTATATAGGAAATTACAAAAGTGTGGATCATCTAGGATCCATGATTTCCTCCCATAAATCGATCAATCAAACCGCTAAATCTCTCTATACGCATACATGGTAGATAATTACATTTAATCAAGTCCTCTAGAGACTTATCAATTCCACCAATTTAGCTCTGTTTAAACAAAATTGGCCCTGTTTTACAATGATTGTCCACATTTACTCTTTCACAAATTTGGATTCCAATTTTAATGAAGGGTGCTCGGATTCTCCTACATCAGAATCCCAAGGCACAAAAATTTATGACCTCATATTCTTCTCCATCCCTTAGCAATTCTACCCACATTCTCTGTGGAATTTCCTTTATGATCTTTCTGTGAGCTGCAACAAAATCTCTGCAGTAACAAGTCCTCCTTGATACATGATACCTCACCAAGATTCTCTCCTCTGAGCTTAGTCTTTCAGCATCTCTCTAGTTCTCTCTTCTTTGGAATCAATTGAGCACTCGTGGCTATAGGTTGTTGCAATCTTCTCACTTTCTTCTTTTGCTATCTATACGACAATATAAGGCCATAAACTCACCAATATTCAACATAACTGTACCTCCTCCTGAACGTAGAATCTTATTTTGCTCTGATACCAAAATGATGACAGCTTAGCTGCTTAGATGCTTAGATGTAGCAACGATGCAACTTTACATAATTTGTACGTGGACTTGTGGGTTATGAGCCCACGTATACATCAGAAGCATTATAATGGGCAGACTTCACAATGAAACCTGACCAATCACCATCGGTCCTTCCTTGAATGTTTATGGCTAGAACGTAAAAGGAAATAAACTTCAGTTCATAACATATCAGGTCCACTTAGGTCCGTTAACTCACACACTTGTTCACGCGTGATTACCGTTTGATAAATCACCCAACAAACGGTCTGGATGGTCGGAATTCAATGAGGTTTTAATCTTGTTGTATAAAATCTTATCATGTACAATTTTCAAATTAACACCCATGCATTTCCCGACGCGATATGCGTCCGATTGCCATTAAACGGACGATCCAATACTTTGAAACCTTAAACTCATTTAAATGATTTTCTCGGGTCCATTAGCCGATGTAAATTTCTTCCAAGTTTTCATGCGATTACTGTGGATCTTTTCCCATCGGATGACTATGATGCTTCCTATGGATTCCTCTTCTGCCATTATTATCTGTCGATCTAACTGATCCGACAATTTCAGCTATGTTGCTCAATCGACTTCCAGTTTCGATTGAACACCTCCCCTCCATTGATCTGTCTCAATCCAATGACTCTCTCGTTTGCTTATCGATGGAACTCGCATTACAACACAAATCTGCGTTACTTTATCTAAGGCGAAGTTCATAGGAACTTCGTCCTTTACACTTGCAGATGCATATTTATCAATTCACAATAAAGAATATATATGTACAAACATAGACACAAAAAAGACAAATAACACACATATTTCAATTATATATAGAACTTGGTTACAGGCTAAGGCATCACAACCCAAATTCACAAATTGTCATGCGACTACATTATGTACTTTATCTCCCTCTTCCACACAACACAACCTCTTTTATATAGGAAATTACAAAAGTGTGGATCATCTAGGATCCACAATTTCCTCGCAAAAATCACTCAATCAAACCCCTAAATCTCTATACGCATACATGGTAGATAATTAGATTTATTCAAGTCTTCTAGAGACTTATCAATTCCACCAGTTTAGCTCTGTTTAAATAGAATTTGCCCTGGTTTACAATGATTGTCCGCATTTCCTCTTTCACAACTTTGGATTCTAATTTTAATGAAGGGTGCTCAGATGCTCCTGCATCAAAAGGCAAGGCTGAAAAACCTCCTTCACCTCTTTGATCTCCATCATCATCATCTTCTTCAGAACAGAATCTGAAACAAAAAAGAAACATAAGAAAACATCTCTTTTGAAACTTGATGTAAAATTTGAGTTACCTATTTATGATGGTGAAATGAATCCTGAAAAGTTAGATAACTGGATTAAGCAGTTAGAAGTGTATTGTCGTATTCAGAACATTTTTGATGATAAAACGAAAATTTAGTTAGCTACACTTAGAATGGGGGGAACAACTTTAATCTGGTGGGAAAGTAAAACTAAAATAGATGTAAATCAGATAGGTAAAGTCATCTCTTCATGGTCTAAGTTTTTAAAATCTCTTAGGAAACAATTCTATCCTTTAGGATACATGCAACAAGCTGTTATTGATTGGCAACATTTGAGACAAGGTAAAGGGCAGAGTGTGTAGGAGTTTACTCAGGAGTTCAGAAAGAAAGCATTGGCGCTTGGTATTTCATTGGGTACACGTGAAACTTTATTAAAATCATCGGTAGTTTATATTCATATTTGCAGCATACATTATTGATTTTTAATCTTGATGAATTTGATGAAGTGTGTGTCCAAGCCATACATATTGAGTGAGGTGGCAGAGCATTCAAATTTTCACCAAAATCATCCAAAGAGTTGGAAATCAAGGATTCAAATGACAGTAAGGGGAAGAACAATTCAAAGAGAAAGAAATCAGTGACAACTCAGAAGGAAATACCTACTTGTTCTCATTGCCAAAGAATCAGTCATGATGAATCTAGGTGTTGGAAATTTCATCCCGAACTTAAGCCAAAGAAGTTCCTTAAGGAGAAGGATGAAAAGAAAGTATACAACCCAACAAGACCTAGGCTCCGATTCAGGTGATGAAAGGAGGATAACTGCCATAGTCTCAACAGGTAAAACTTCTGACACTGGTTCAAGTTCGAATACTATTGCATCTTCATCAAACATAAATCCTTCAAATGAGGATGAAAGAATTGAATTATTTAACATAAGGATAACTTATAAGCACACAAAGATAGATACAATATTTGATAGTGGATCACAAGCAAATTTTAAAATCTGAATATTTAGTTAAGAACTTGGGTTTGGAGACACATAATCATCCAAGACCATACCCATTAGGTTGGCTGAATAAATCAACTCAGATAAATGTTACAAAATAATGTCGATTAAAATTTTCCATTACAACTAATTACATTGATGAAGTGGAATTATATGTGGTTCCTGTAGACATATGTGGAGTTTTCTTAGGAAGTCCTTATCTTTATGATCATGATGCAGTGTTTTATAGGAGAGAGCATAAATATCACCTTAAGAAAGATGGGTTGAATTTATTGTCAGGGCACATAAAAGTAAACTCAATTGAATTCAATTATTGCTAATCAGATTAAGCGATTAATAAGTTCAAATAAGAGATTTGTACTCATGTGTGTAAAAGAACAACATAAGGATCTAAAGGATACTTGTTTAGGTTGTGAGTCTCAGTTTAAAGATAGTTTGATCAAGAGAGTAGAAGATTTTTCAGTTCTATTTAAAGAAACCAAACATCTTACTCATAAGCAAGGAATACAACATGAGTTACATTTGATGTCCAAAGCTCCTCTTCCTAATGTCAGAATGAACCATTTCAGTCCAAGTTTGGAAGTTATCAATTACAGGGATGCAGGTCAGTATTGGGGAAAGTCAGTGTTAAATTTCTCTTGTATTGTGTAACCATTTCATGTTTCAAACAGTTTCGAAGCCTCTTTTTAGGTGGAGAGGAAGCCCATTTGTTTTCATATCAAAGCCTTTTCTAAAGTAGTGTCAAAGTATCCAATACATCTAAGGGAAAATTATGCATCAGGGGAAAGTGCTAATCAATGGAAACATCATTTAATGAATGAAGAAACAGTGATTCAAATAAATCATCCGACATTTCAATACTTTCAAAATCAAACTAAGTTGCAACAATTTTCACCTTACAGTTTGATGAGTTTATTGTAGCAAGTTCACTTGGTACTCAAGAATCAAGAAAGTATATCAAATCAAGTAGCTGGTATGATGTCCAGAATGTATTTGAATGTTTCTTTCATTCCGCAAAATAGATTGTTAATACATGTTAATAGTGTTGAACAATATCCTGCAGGGACTGTTTGCAAAGATGTTTATGAATCAATAATTCATGATACTTCATGGAAGGAAGTCAATTGCCATGTTCATGACATGTTGTTTAACCATCTTCACAAGTTGTGTATACTCTAGATGGATGGAACAGTTCACAGATTCAAAATGTGCCATGATCAACATCATCAAGGCCGTCACTTTCAAGTGGTTGATCGAATATATTGGTACATCTTCCGGACAAGGTGGAGATTGAGGGAGCTCTACCCTCATCTACTATCTATTTAAGTCAAACTTTTGTGGTCCAAAATCTTTCAAGTGGAGACGATTGATCTAGGAGGATCTTGTCAATACAACATGAGCAGAGTCTTCAGTGGTTCAACATTGAAGTGATCGTGAAATGATCATTGGTTGATGAGGTCTTGAACTTTATCAGCTTCGCCAGTATTCGTTGTCAGCATTCAGTATCTAGTATCTTCAACTTTGACAATAATGTTATGGTTGTCCGATGATGTTAGTGGTTGATATGTTTTTCATGCTATTCGAAGGATATGGTTTTGTACTTGGTTGTCAACAAGTGTTTGTCGTCCGTTCCGTGAGGGTTTTGATTATCGAAAAGGATTCAGGTATCATCTTGTGGTTGTATGTCACATTGTCACAATTGTTGTAAAAGGGTTTGTTCTTAGATCTAAAGATCTAAAGACCTACACCTAAACCCTAATACTTTGACCTTAACCTAAAGTCTTTACATAAATCTATGTTTAAAAACCTAAGATCTAAACCAATTAACCTAAACCTAGAAACTACATCATGCATTAAAATGCATTAAAAACCTAATCTAAAAGCCCTCTATGGCCATTACAAACCATATAACATTGCAAAAACTTTATAAAACATTACAATATACATATATAACAGTGCTAAACCTCTGGCTTAAATTGCAACGGAGATTGACTGCGATCTACAATGTGAACAAAGGAAGGTAAGCCACCAGGGATTTGAAACCGTAGGGTTCACAGTAGCGGGATTGTAATAGTGGGCATGTGAACGGTAAGCCATCGAAGTTATGGAAACTATTAATTTGACTTCGTGGAGAATCCACCGCAACCACTGGAAGTAGTTCTCACATGCAAAGTTAGACAACCGTGTCGGTAGCCGGAACCGCCAGGGCTAATGTTCATCGTGGCCTTTTGTGGCTAGACTGCAACCTATTCACATGGGTGGTCAACCAACTCCGTGTAGTCAAACTGACTGCCAACGGTTTGGAGAAATAAACTTTGGTATTTTGGGCTTTTAACTCGAGTTTTGGGCTATTTTAATACAAACCACCATGTAAAACCTATCACTAGGTGTCATTCAATGACATGACCAAAGGATATGAACTCTAAATTCAGTGTATTCACACTTAAACTCAACATGAATGCGTTAGAGTGTATCTCGAGGGCTATAAATCCAAATTGGTGCTTTGAAGAGAGGGGAGAATGGTTTTGATTTTTGTACACAGATTCTCGAGGATATAGGCTATTTTTGTTTTCAGTGTAACAGGAGCATCCAGAGTCGGAATTGGGAACCGTGATAGGCATTGGAAAGCTATTTCAGAGAGATTTTTTGTGATAGTGACAAAAATTTCCTGCATGCATAATAAGTCTAGTTCATTTTCTATGTAATCAACTTCCTTGGATTCAATCCTAATAAAGCGAACGCCCATCTTGAAAGCAGACCTGAAGACATAGTCCATCAGGGACGAACTCCGTAATCAATCTTGCTGTTTGGTATCACTGTGTTTTTGATGCTTTTCACTTCTGTTTACATCTTGATTATGTTTTAATACTATCATCAGTCCATTCCTTTTTAATCGATTCTCACTGTTAAAGCACTTTAAGTTAACATTCGGTTCACTGTTGGCATTAATCAATTCTACTTCAATTTAACATATGATCATTTCAGATCAATGCAATTTTATGCTATAATGAATGATATGTTATGAAGTAATATTGTATTGATGCGCGACTTTACATAATTTATGTTGTTATATGAATGCACTTAATATTAACTGTTTACGCGAAGCATATCTTATTGCATGTTAAAGTCCTCAATGCTTAAGTTGATTTAGGTAAAATACGGGATTAAGAGAAATCACGGAGGCATGTAAGTGGTTGATTTACCTATTTAGGGTCTGCGAAAGACCTTTGTGAATGTTCACGGAGGTATAGAATCAGATTAAGGGTAGTTATACTGATAAGCCCGAAAGGCTTATCGATCTGTGCGAAGGCATATTTAGGGAATAAAATGACATCACACTCATCTCTAGGTGTGGAAACTTGGTTCCAGAATCTCCCCATACTGATTCAGGTGAGACTTCAGTTCGCACATTGCGAATTGATGCCGAAAGGGCCAATAGTGTAGGGATTTGTTTGGAAAAACCAACTTTGAACCTGGGTCAGGACCCACCAAGCCAACAAAATCCAAAGACAATAAATCAATAATTGACTTAATACACTCATTTGTCACCTACAAAACACACCAAAGAGGGTTAGTGTACAAATTCCTTAGAGCTTAAAAAAAACAATTCATCAATAACTATTAAATTAAATTAATTTTATTTAAAAAAAAATAGAAAATTAAAATGTATCCTCTCCAACATTCACTTAATGAAACCATCTCCAAAACACTATAACACATTATAAACACAATCAAACGTAATTCATTTGCTTAAGGCTTAAGGTGATATATTATTTAGTTAATTTTTTTTATTTTTTTAAAATCCAACATAAAAATTAAAACATCAAGTTCATTTGTCCTCCAATGGTCATTATTGAAAGCCCCCTCTATTCATAGAGATTATTTATAAAAGGAAACTTTGATATATCCTAATGTATGTAATGTAACAAATGATCTTATGAAAAGGGTTGTCAAAATCATCCTAAAACCTTTCGGTGTTCAACACAAAAAATTCAGAGGGTTAGGGATAAATTTTATTTGTGTTTGGTGATTCGTTGGGCAAGTGTATGGCTATTCTTTTGCAACATATGACTGATATGGCATCGTGAGAAATTACAGGATATGAAGAAATGGTAGCATAACTTCTGTGGTAGTGAGAGGGTTTTATGAGGTAGTAAACTGTGGCTACATAAGGATTTTATCTTTATGATGCTAGATATGGCAGCGTGTCATTTCTGAGGCCCTCTAAGGCTTAGTGTGTGGAGAAACGTGATTTGGTGTTGAAATGAGCCAGCGAAGGATGATCATCTAGGGAACTTATCTACAAAAAAATCCCTCTTTCACATTACCATATATCCCTGTGATTAGGGAATATAAATACATGTGAAGACCTAGCTGTATCTGCTTGCCTTAAAACTCTTATTACAACTCAGAATTGACATGTTTTGAAATTCGTTGGAGGCACGTATTAGGACTGACAATGGTTATCTGAACAAAAATCAAAGAAAGTAAGACAATGCTTCTATACCAAGGTTTCTATGACAATGTTAAGCCCTCATTAAGGTCTCCCTACAATCAATTACAAGAGGATAATTGCGAAGGATATCTTGGTCAAGACTGTCAAAGATCTTGCAGCAATAGGGTAGTTTGGTTAGTTAACATGGTGTTGAAATCAGGTAGGCCCATAACCCATATAAAGTCGCCCAAGGATTCTAAACTATATTATTGAATGATACTAAAGTATGTAAATATGTCAAGGTTTATAGAACTATAATGACTGTCAAGTATATGTATTGAAGGTGTATGTACAGTCTACTAGGTTTATGTAAGGTTGTGTCTAGAGGGATAGTTTGTGTCACTTGTTAGGTCATAGATTATAGGATTGTCATAGTTGTGTTATAGTATGCATTCAAAGATCCCTGCAACAAGGACCACACATTAATATTTAAGGGTAAGTATGCTACATCAAGGTATGTATAATTAGTGTTTGTATTTGAATTTTGAATATCATCTCTAACATACAGTTTTGCAGGGAATTGTAAATATATTGTTTTCTATTTGTTTGGGCCTTGCTTGTTAATGCAGGTGCAGGAAGGAGGACACTTTAGAACAACTCAGACACATACTAGAAGGATATGCAATGCCAAAATAACATTACTTGAAGTAAGAACAACAATACCTTAGAAGCTACAAGTGATCCAAGAAGCAGTATCCAGTCAAGTGTCACGTCTTGTCAAAAGTCAATGCTATAAAGGATCATCATTGTAAATTTGTAAGAGAATCATCATTGAAAGAGTCATTATTGTAAAAGACTCAATTTTCCTAGAGTCGAAGAAACATTGTTGGGAAGTATAGGAGTCATTGTTGGGTTGCAGGTCATAGTGTGATTGGTGTTCAGTAAAGTAAAAGAAAATCATTGTAAATCATCTTGTATTGTGGATCATTGTCCTTGGTACGAGAGTCCACACTCTTGTATCATTTATGGTCATTATAGAGTGGTAGGGAGGCGATAGGCAGGTGCATGAAGTCGCCTACAAATTGGGGCATGTGAACACTTCAGGGTGGTAGGTTGGTCTAGGATGTTGGGGCATCCATTTAGTTGACTACTAAAGAAACCAGGGCATTGGGGCGTCCTTCTAGTGAGAGCTGGAGAATAATGCTTTTCTAGAATTCTAGGAAATTTTAACATTCATTTTAGTTGGGGCTGAAGATTAAAGAATTTATTAAAAAAGTTTTCGGTGGTTTTTTACCCAGAGGGGGTTTTCCACCTAAAATTATTATTCCTACTGTGTTCTATTGTTTACATTTTTTACTACATAAGCATTAATAATAATTGAAGATTAACTAATGCTCTAAAATATTTAAAAAGTACTAATTGCTAAGGAATATTGATTCACCCTCCCCTCTCTGTATTTCCAACAATTGGTATTAGAGCTTGGTTCCTTCAATAGCAGTCTAACAACTGGAAGGAGATCATGGGGTATACTAAGAATGGAGTTCCTTTGTTCAATGGAAATAACTATGCACTTTGGAGTGGAAGAATGCAGGTTCATTTGTTGTCGCAAGGATACAAAGTATGGGAAATAGTTGACAAAGGCTTCACACCGACCTAGGATGAACAAGGTAAGAAAAAAATGGTATATGATGTAAAGGCTAAATATTTTATTATTAGTGGGCTTATCGAATCTTTTTATCTTAGGGTATTGAGTTGTAAAATTGCTAAAGAGGTATGGTGCAAGCTTGAAAATATATATGTAGGTGACTCAAAGGTGAAAGAAGCAAAGCTTCAAATTTTCAGGAAAAATTTGAGCAACTCAAAATGAGGGAAGATGAAGATATTGTTGCATATTTTTAGCATGTTGATGAAACAAAAAATACATTTGAAGGTTTGGGAGAACCTGTTGAAATGAAAATTGTTGTCCGAAAGATCCTCAAAACCTTTCCAACAAGATTTAACCCTAAGGTATATGTCTTGGAAGATAGATCGAATTTGACCAATCTGAGCATAGATGAATTGCATGGAATTCTTATGGCATATGAAATGAGGATTGAAGAAGAGGATGGCACATATCACTTAGAACAACATTTGCCACATCCAAGAAGAATAGTAAGGACAAGTAGACTCTGAAATCAAAAAATTGCAATTGTGAGGATGAGAAAAAGGAAGAACATGAAGAAGAATTCTTAGATAAAGAATTTGCCTACTTCACACAGAAAATGAGAATAGGTATGGGAAAATGCAAAGGTAAACTTCCATTAATATGTTTTGACTGTGGTGAGGTTCGGCATTTTGTAGCCAAATGTCCTCACAAAAATGAGTTTGTTACGAAAGGAAAGAAAAGTACTTTGAAGTTCAACAAGCAAGGCAAGAAGAAATGCTTTAAGAAAAGTTTCTTCTCCAAAGAAGATAGCTCATCATCCGAAGAAGAGAGTGATAACGCAGAGGAATTCGATGAAAGAGTATTGTTTATGGCCAAGCATAATAAGAAATATGCACTTGACAAAGAAAGAGATGAAGAAGAACAAATGAATGAGGTTGAATTTCAAAATGAAGTGATCAGGGTTGTCAAAGAGCTCAAGGCTGAGAAGAAGCAAATCAATACTCTTGAAGACGAATTAAAGATAGAAAGGTAACAAGTCCTAAATCTTAAAATCAAGGTTGAAGAATACAAATGAATTGAAGAATCGCTTTGGAAAGAATTAAAGGAAAGCAACAAGGAAATCAAAGCATTGGAAGTTTAAATCATTTCTTTACGAAAATAAGTAAAAAATGGGAAAACTCTTCAAAACTATGCCAACATTTCAAAGACGTTGGATGAACTCATATGGAAACCAACGATCATGCAGCGGCAAAACTGGTCTTGGTTACAAAGAAAAAATTGAAAAGGAGTCAAGTCCTTCTATGACAACTAAGAAGATGGATATGCAAAATATACCAAGCAGGTAGATCTCCTAGCTAGATCAAGAGATCAAGCTTCATAGGAAGAACCTCAGAAGACAATTCCTCAGAGAAGATTTCCTCCTTGGTATCAATCTATCTTTTATGGTCATTGTTATTCATGTGGAAGGTTTGGATATAGAGCTGCAAAATGTCACATGTATGTTTGGAATGAATATAATTCCAGGAGATATCTCAAACATTGATATTCCAGAACTCAACCGAATATCAACAGATTTTATCATTTGAGAGATGATGTCAAATGTTAAAAATGTAACAACTTTGGACACCTTGCTAAAGATTGTAGACTTGGAAGCTCTTCAAAGGAATTCTTGCAATATCAAAACAAAGTAGTATGGAAAAGGAAGACTGAAAGGTGTGCTCTTGCTCTCAAGGCTCAAAGCAATAGAAACGTATGGTATGTTGACAATGGTTTCTCAATGCATATGATTGGAGATAAAAATAAGTTCATATCCATGAAGAAAGGAAGAATGAAACAATGTATTTTGGAAATGAAGGGTATTCAAACGTCATAGGAGTAGGTATGGTCACTCTTGGAAGCAAGGATGCATTAGAAAAGGATGTGTTACTGGTTGAAAATATGAATCACAATTTGCTCAGTATTGGACAGATGTGCGATCAGGGTCACATGATGTTATTCAACTCGAAGAAATGTGAAATCAAGAAAGGCAAGTTTGGTAAAATTATGGCTACATCAAACAGAGCTCCAAATGACATATATATTTTGGATGAGACACCTAAAGGGTGTTTCTTGGAAAAATAAGACGAGAGTTGGTTATGGCACAAATGAATGGGACATATAAATTTCGACAATTTGGTCAAGATCAACAAAAAGGAAGCAGTGAGAGAAATGCTGAAAATGTCAAAACCTACCAATACGATATGTTAATCTTGTTGGCAGAACAAACAAACAAAAAGTCGAGTTCAAGAAAAAGGAACATTTTGTGTCACGTCCATTGGAATTAATACATACTGATGTATGTGGTCCTATGAGAACAAAATGTTTAGATAGCTAATAATACTGTATGTTAATAATAGATGATTACACCAGAATGATAGCTACCAGTTTCCTGAAGAAAAATTCTGAGTCCTTCGAATGTTTCAAAATCCACAAGGAATTGGTCGAAAATGAAACTGATTTGAAGATAAAATTTCTAAGATCATATAATTGTAGAGAATTCACATCCAAAGCATTTCAAAAATACTATGACGAACATGGAATATAAAGGAAATTCTCAACATCCATAACACAACAACGGAATGGTGTAGCTGAAACAAAAAATAGAACCATACATGAAATGGCTAGAACCATTTTAAAAGACTCAAACTTAGTTGATACATTTTAGGTTCAAGAAATGGATACTCCCGTATTCATTATAAATAGAGGCTTTCTTAGGAATAATTGTAACATGGCTCCGTACGAATTATGGAAAGGAAGATTGGCTAACATCAAATACTTCAAAATATTTGGAAGTAAATGCTACATCAAAAGAGAAGACCAAAAGTTGGGCAAGTTTGTTTCCCGTGTTGACGAAGGTATTTTTGTTGGTTATTTGCGCAAAAGAAAGGCTTATAAATGCTACAATCTCGGGCAAAAACAAATAGTTGAAAGTATAAATGTTACCTTTAACGAAGAATGTGAAGGATAACAATGAGATCATCTCTTCAAGCAAATCTGAGGGGCTTGAGGTAGAATCTATGAAGGAGGAATAAAAAGCTCCAGAAAAATACCAATCAAATAAGGAAACACCATTCAACCAAGAAGAAATAAGAGATGATCAACAGGATGCATAAGAAGTTTTTCCAAAAGTTTCAAAAGAATGGTATCAAAAGAATCATCTGGCAATTCAGATAATCAATAACATAAATGAAGGAATCAGAACCAAAAGAATTCGACAACTTCGTTCATCACAACAAGCCCATCTTGCCATTTTAGCAACTTTTGAGCCTAGCAATTTTGAGGAAGGTAGTCAAAATGAACACTGGGTAGCAGCTATGAATGAAGAACTGGATCAAATTGAGAAGAACGAAACTTGGGAATTGGTTCCATGACCAAAGAATAAATTTTTTATTGAAACTAAATGGGTCTCCAAAAATAAATTGAATGAGGATGGACAGGTTACCATGAATAAAGCAAGATTAGTCTGCAAAGGATATGCACAAGTTGAAGGAATCGATTTTGAAGAAACATTTGCTCTTGTTGCTAGAATGGAAGCTATCAAGATGTTCCTCACTTATGCATGCTCGAGAGAATCAAGGTCTACAAAATGGATGTTAATTCAACCTTTCTAAATGGTGAATTGGAAGAAGAAGTTTACATTGAAAAACCCAAAGGTTTTCTGCTCACTGACAAAGAAAACTACGTTTGCAGATTAAAGAAGGCACTATGGTCTCAAGCAAGCTCCTCGGGCTTGGTATGCTTGTCTTGATAGGTATCAACATCAAAAAAGATTCAACAAAGGAAGCATTGACAACAATATTTATATGAAAGTGGATCAAGATAACCTAAATATTACTAAGGTATATGTGGATGATATAATCTTTGGAAGCAATGATGACAAATTAAGTAAAGAATTTGCAACAAAAATTCAAAGAAATTTTGAAATGTCTATGCTTGGTGAGCTAGCATGCTTTTTGGGGCTTCAGATTTCTTAGTAGGATAAAGGAATATTCATATATCAAACCAAGTACATCAAGGAAATGCTCAAAAAATTCCAGATGGAAGATTGAAAGCCAGTCCTTACCCCCATGATAACAGGTTTCAAGTTAAGCTTAGAAGATTCGTCAAAGGATGTCGACCAAAGGTTGTATAGATCCATGATTGGTAGTCTCCTATATGTGACAACCTCTTGATTTGATGTGATGCAGGCAGTTGGACAAGTAGGAATATTCCAAGCAACACCAAAAGAATCTAATATTATTGCCAAGTTCTCATTAGACTCTTTCTCTTATCTAATTAAGTAGAAATGGGGAGTAGATGTGTGTACAGGTTCACAGGATGATAGTTTGTCATGGGGAGTTACCCTTTGCCATTGATGACAAAGGGGGAGAGAAGGAAGTAGGAAGAGGTGTCATGATCGCAGGGGGAGTACTTGTGTTGCCATCAATGCCAGAGGGAGATATTTTTTATTGATGGTTGTCATTGATGTCAACCCAAGTAGTACCAGGGGCTACCCTGAACTTGCATGGGAATTTTGACTAACAATTCATCCTATTCTGAGTTAAGGATCTTCTAGAGGGTTTATATTCATCGATATGTTTCCGTTGATATATGGTAGGCCTCCTTGTTCTTCATGGTTTAAGTGTTATTTGTGTTTGAACTCGGAAACCCCTATTAGTGGGCTAAAATACCAGGGATAGAGACATGACACCTTATTCACCAACGGTTGTCAATATATGACAGGGATTCTCATCGTAATATCACCACGTATAAATTGAATAACTTGAAAATCCAAAGACAATAAATCAATCATTGACTTAATACACTCATGTGTCACCTACAAAACACTATAACACATTCAACATGTAATTCGTTTGCTCAAGGCTTAAGGTGATATATTATTTAGTTAAATATTTTTTTTTAAATGCAATGTAAAATTTAAAACATCAAGTTCATTTGTTCCCCAATGATCATTATTTAAAGTCCCCTCTATTCATAGAGATTATTTATAAAAGAAAACTTTGATATATCCTAATGTATGTAATGCAATGAATGCTCTTGTGAAAAGAGATCTCAAAATCTTCATCCAACCCTTTGGTGGTCAATGCAACAAATTTAGAGGGTTAGGGATCAATTTTATTTGTGTTTGGTGATTCGTTGGGAAAGCGTATGACTGTTCTTTTGTAGTGTATGACTTATATGGTAGCGTGACAAATTATGGGATATGAAGCACTGTTAGCATAAATTATGTGGTAGCGAGAGGGTTTTATGAGGCAGTAAACTGTGGATGTGTAAGGATTTTGTATTTGTGATGCTGGCTGTGGAAACATGTCATTTCTGAGGCCCTCAAAGGCTTAGTGTGTTGAAAAACGTGGTTTGTGTTTGAAATGAACCAACGAAAGATGATCATCTAGGGCACTTATCTCTATCACAATCTCTCTTTCATACAACCATATATCCCTGCTGTTAGGGCATAAAAATACATGTGAAGACCTAGTTGTATTCGCCTGCATTAAAGCTCTTATTACAACTTAGAATTGACATGTTTTGAAATTCGTTGGAGGCGCAGACTAGGACTAACAATGGTTATTTGAAGAACAATCAAATAAAGTAAGACAATGCCTCTATACCAAGGTTTCTGCGACAATGTTAAGCCCTCATTAAGGTCTCCTAGCAATAAGTTACAAGAGGATAATTTCAAAGGATATCCTGATTAAGACCGTCAAAGATATTTTAATAACAAGGTAGTTTGGTTAGTTCACATGGTGTTGAAATCATGTAGGCCCATAACCCATCTAAAGTCACCCAAGGATTCTAAACTATATTATTGAATAGTACTGAAGTATGTAAATATGTCAAGATTTATAGAACTATGATGACTGTCTAGTATATGTATTGAAGGTGTATGTACATTCTACTTAGGTTTATGTAAGGTCGTGTCTAGAGGGATAGTTTGTGTCACTTGTTAGGTCATAGATGATAGGATTATCATTGTTGTGTTATAGCATGAATTCAAAGATTCCTGCAGCAAGGAATATACGTCAAGAGTCAAGGGTAAGTCTGCTACAACAAGGTATGTATAATTAGTGTTTGTATTTGAATTTTGAATATCATCTCTCACATATGTTTTTGCAAGACATCGTAAGTATATTGTTTTGCATTTGTTTGGATTTTTCTTGTTAATGCAAGTGCAGGAAGGAGGAAACTTTAGAACAACTTGAACACATACCAAAAGGACATGCAATTCCAAAACACCATTACTTGAAGCAAGCACAACAATACCTCAGCAGCTGTAAGTGATCCAAGAAGCAGTATCAAGTCAAGTGAGAAGCAGTATCAAGTCAAGTGTCAAGTCTTGTCAAAAGTCAGTGCTGTAAAAGATCATCATTGTAAATTTGTAAAAGAATCATCATTGAAAGAGTCATTATTGTAAAAGAGTCAATTTTCCTAGAGCTGAAGAGGCATTGTTAGGATGATGTCATGTTTGGTTTGTAGGTAATAATGTGATTGGCGTTCAAAAAAGTACAAGAAAATCATTGTAAATCATATTGTATTGTGGATCATTATGCTTGGTATGGGAGTCCACATGCTTGTCTCATTTGTAGTCATTATAGGGTGGCAGGGAGGTGTTAAGCAGACACATGAAGTCACCTACAAGTTGGAGCCTGTGACCACTTCAGGGTGGTAGGTTGGTCTAGGATGTTGCAAAATCCATTTAGTTGACTACTGAAGAAACCAGGGCATTGGGGCATCCTTCCAGTGGGAGTTGGAGAAGAATGCATTTATAGAATTCTAGGAAGTTGTAACCTTTATTTCAGTTGGGGCTTAAGCTTAAATAATTTATTAGAAAAATTTTCGGTGGATTTTTCCCTAGAGGGGGTTTTCCACCTAAAATTATTGTGCCTACTTTGTTCTATTGTTTATTGTTTTTATTGCATAAACATTAATAATAATTGAATATTAACTAATGATCTGAAAGATTTAAAAGTGATAATTTCTAAGGAATACTGATTCACACCGCCCCCCACTAGTATTTCCAACAATTGGTATCAGAGCTTGGTTCCTTCAATAGCAATCTAACAACTGGAAGGAGATCATGGAGTATACTAAGAACATAGTTCCTTTTTTTCAATCAAAATAACTATGCACTTTGGAGTGGAAGAATGCAGGTTCATTTGCTGGTGCATGGACACAAAGTATGGGAAAGAGTTGACAAAGGCTTCACACCAACCTAGGATGAACAAGGTAAGAAAAATATGGTATATGATGCAAAGGCTAAAGATATTATTATCAGTGGGCTTATTGAATCTGTTTATCTTAAGGTATTGAGCTGTAAAATTGTTAAAGAGCTATTGGGAAATCTTGAAAATATATATGCAGGTGACTCAAAAGGTGAAAGAAGAAAAGCTTCAAATTTTGAAGGCAAAATTTGAGAAACTCAAAATGAGGGAAGACGAAGATATTGTTGCATACCTTCAGCGCGTTGATGAAACCACAAATACATTGGAAGGTTTGGGGGGACCTGTTGAAACCAAAATTGATGTCTGAAAGATCCTTAGAACCTTGCCAGTAATATTTAACCCTAAGGTATCTGTCTTGGAAGATAGATCGAATCTGACCAATCTTAGCATAGATGAATTGCATGGAATTCTTACGGCATATGAAATGAGGATCAAAGAAGAGGATGGAACATCTCACTTATAAACAACATTTTCCACATCCAAGAAGAATAGTGAGGACAAACGAACTCCAAAAGAGAAAACTTGCAATTGTAAGGATGAGGAAAAGGAAGAACATGAAGAAGAATTCCTAGATAAAAAAATTTCCTACTTGTTGATGCCTCAAAAATCGCTGCATCAACATCGGGGAAAACCACCCGGTCCGGACCTTAAACGCAACTCCTTTTTTCGTTTGGTATGGTGGCTCCGATTGGATATAATGGGACCAGTTTCTCAATGATTTGTAAATAGGATGTATAAGTGGTTTAATTTCTATTATCTAATGATAAACAACTAATCTATCCCGGGATATTGCCACTTTAGTGCAACTTTTGATGATCTTTATCTACAAATAGGCATATAGATGACTCCATTGATAAATAAAGACATTCATTTATATGATATTTACTTTGTTCAAGTAGTTGAACAAAGTAATCATTAAAACATTATTACACTATTCTTCATATATCATTGACATAAATATGATTGAAAGAATAACATTCCTTAAACATTCAATAGTGATAAGTATAAGGACTGCTGGTAAAACACATACATATATCCAATGATAGCAAGATTGAATAAATGTTGATTCATATAAAAGAATGGAGCAAAGACATAGATAATAGTACCATATGTAATTTGGATCCCTCCTGATATCAATCGCATTCAGATTCCATCTTCTAACTTAGAAATACTCTCACAAAAAGCAGTAGTGCATATCTCATCAAAGTATTCTTCATTAAAATTTAGAATATAGGCCTAGTCTTTATAAAAAATATATCAGAAGCACAATAGTGTGACTTCTTGATCCAAGTTTTGTACAAAAATTAAGGACCCTTTCTAAAGACATGAAAGGGTCTATAAATACTATCTAAGCTAACTGATTATGAAATAAAATGCTATTAGGTGGTATAACCAAATCATGAAAATATCCTTGAAATAGGCCTGCTTGCAGTCGGTAGAATGATTTACTGTTTCGGTCTATCATCCTTTGGCTTGAGCTAGCAGATAGCAAGCATTGCTTGCAATTCTGGAGGGTGATTCAGATGTGAATGCAGTTGGGCTAAATACATAGCATCATGAATTTCAAAAATCATGTAACCGATCGCATTGGTTAAGCATTTCAGTGCTACCCTTTGACTATATGGTTTAACTAGGAAGAACCAAAAGGTGTCCCAAGTTAAACTTTCTATGCCTGCTATTAATCTCTCCTTCTGTTCTAAATCATGCTTGCATGATTGTTCCAATGCTTTGGCTGATGGTAGTTTACCTGGAGTGCACTATGAAATTAGATTAGACAGATAAAGAGTATCATTAATTAACTCAATCAAATTACCGGTTTCCGATCTACATTTTGAAGTTTCCTTTTCTACTTTCATCAATTGTGATTGCCATTCTAAGAAAATAATTTCCTTGTGTATGTTGAGCCCCAAACTTGCATCTTTCCCACACCTTTTTCTAGCTTCTTTCCATTCATATGAACCTCTTAAACCATCAATATCATTTCATATTAGTTATAAAAGAGCATTTAAAGTGGTTTCTTGACTATGTCTTTGTTTTGCTGTTTGAACTAGATTTTTGCTTATGAGCTGCGGAATCTTGTCACTTTCCACAACCAGCTCAACTTTCTGCAACCATTTTGTTAAAGTCTATATTGTAGGTGTCTTCAGGTGAATCGAGCCACATGGGCAAGTTGAAAACGACGTGGACATGGACAGAGTCCTATTGGCTCAGTCGAATTCATCAAAAGAGGCCATAGTCAAAGGTAGTCAAGTGGTGGTCAACCTAAGAGTCCTACAGTGACAGAACTCTGTTTTTCACCACGTGAAGACTTGCATGGCCGTTCCTCAATCTCAGGAGACATATCAACACATGTGGACTGCTCCATAAGCCGAATCCAACAGCCACCCTCCATAGATTTAATCTTCACGACAGCCATAATGCTAGATTCCTGGACATGGTTGTTCACATGTCTTCTATCAGCGCAGATTGTAGGAAAGTATGTATGTCATCCTCTGTTATAAATAATGCGTTCTCATACGCATATTAGTTAGCTTTTGTAATGTAATTTTGACTGTTAACGATCCCACTGTGCCGTGAATTTATTTCTGTGTTATGACTGCGTTTTGAATACATGAGAAGACTCTGTTTATAAGCTCAATTTGTGGTTGATAGCTATTGCCCGAGGACTGTGCAGAGGGCCCCTGCACATGACGAGGTTTTGTTTATTGTTGTATAGTTTCATGCTTTAGTTCCTTACGTTCATTATGCCATAGTTATTCACGTGTATATATTGCATCTCTTATGGTATTAACGTTTTGCTTCTGTCCATAATTTTTCATGCTTTATACTATTGTTAACTGATTAGTGTCTTTGTTCCAAATTACAGTAGGCAGCCCGGGCATTTGCACATAGTTTTACAATGACTAATGACATGGAATCAATCTTGTCCTTCTGCTGACTTATTTTTCTTGTTTTTAATTCCAGCACTGTCTTATTTATTTCAGTGTTGTACATTTGCTTTATTAGTTAGATTAGATATTAAATTGCTCATGTCATTATCAGTTACCTCCGAAATCCATAGCGAGACTAATGGTGAGGGATTGAAGGATGAGTGTGTAGTTTGATATTAGTTTATTTTTCTTCAAGTTAGATATTAAATTTCTCATGTCATTATCAGTTACCTCCGAAAGCCATAGCGAGACTAATGGTGAGGGATTGAAGGATGAGTGTGTAGTTTGATATTATTTTATTTTTCTGCAAGTTAGATATTAAATTGCTCATGTCATTCGTTACCTCCGAAAGCCATAGTGAGACTAATGGGAGGAATGAAGTATGAGTGTGTAATTTGATATTTGTTATTTTCCTGCCAAATTAGATATCAGATTGCTCAAGTTGTTTATGATTACCTCCAAAAGCCATAGCGAGACTAATGGTGAGGGGTCAGAATATGAGTTGATGTAATTTGATTTTAGATTTACTTTGCTTGCAATTCTTGGATTTCTTTGAGCACAATTTTTTTTGTATTTAGATAGCAGCAAGGATAATGGGTTTCATGATCAATAGTTCACAGTTTGTTTGACTAGTATAGTGGCACATTTTCATTTTCTTTTAGGAATTAATTTTGTCATTACATGTTTTAAACCCCTTTTGAAGTTTGAAGTTTGGGAAATCATTATAAAGGACATCATTTCTTTGAACATTTATGTCCATACTTGTCTTTTAGAATTTCCATCTCACATTAGGAAATCAACCAAGATAAAAACCCCGAAAACAAATAAAAAATCTAAAAACGACAAAAAAGTAAGAGATAGGTTATCTTGCACATATAGTGCGTCGCAATTCGTCAGCTTACGAATCCCTGATTGAAAATTAAATGCAGCAATTTAGGACACACTAAATTGACCAAACATTTTGGCGCCGTTGCCAGGGAAGTGTAACTAGGTAGCCAATTTCTTAAAAAAAAAAAAACAATAAAAAGAAGGGAAAAATTGATAACTTCTTGAAGTATGCTCTGCTCTTGCACCTAGTGTGATCCGGAGGATCTGAAAAGAGAGTTATTGGTTCAATAATTTCTTAGGTATGCTCTCTTCTTGCACCCAGTGTGACCTGGAAGATCAGAAAGAGAATTATTAGCCCAACTTAAAAATAAAAAAATGACAAGCATAGAGCAAGATATTCTAGGGGAGGGTTTATAGCTAGAGCCAAGAGTTCGATTTTCAAAACTCCATCTTCTTCAAGGCATAGAAAAGATTCACCACCATCTACCCCTAGCCTTAAGATTCCTGGAATTCAAGGAGCAGCTGAATTAGAGGATTCTCCTACACCATCTACCAAATCTCATTTAGAAGAAGACCCTTTCTTTACTTCTACAGGAGAACATATTGTAATTAAATAAGTAGAATCACCTGAAGAAAAAAAGGAAGAAACTCCCTCTCATCCTCCCTTGATAGAAGAACTAGAGGACTCTGAGGAGTCTAAAGAAACTATCATGTCAGAGGAAGTAGTATATGGATTCGGAGGTAGAGGTAGAGGTAGAGGAGGAGGAAATAATGGAGGCAACAATGGTGGAGGTGGAGGTAATAATGGAAGAAAGAGGGAAGGGGACAACTCGTTTGGATTCCCTATAGTTGATGAGGAATTCATACAATGATGAAAAACATCTCACCATCTTTCCTCCCCAACTTTTATGGATTGCGAAGTGAGGATCCTAAAACATTTCTGTTTGAGTTTGAAGTCGTGTGCCGAACCTATGACTATATGGAAGACTCTCAAAAACTCAAACTGTTTCCTTCAACATTGAAGGGAGTTGCTTTGAAATGGTTCATGGGATTAATCACCTAATCTATTAGGACTTGGAATGATATGAAACAAACATTTTTGGATAGATACCTGGACTATTGCATGCCCACCAATCATAAGGTTGAGGTATTCAAAATGATGCAAAAAGAAGATGAAAACTTGGAGGATTTACTTGAAAGATTTCAATACAACTTAAAGAGAGAAAAAATGAGTAATTTAGACGAGGAAACCTTGAAAGCCCTTCTTTTAAAAGCCATTAGAGATGAATGGATAGATATTTTAAACATGATGGGGAAGGGAGATATTTCTCAACTTCCACTTCGTGATATCACAGAACTATGGGTCCATATCTCAAGGGGAAAATCTAAAACGGGAAAAGGGCCTAGAGATGCTTCTCTTATTAGAGCAAACAAATCTGCAACTGGATCAGTAAGTAGGGAAGAGATTGGCAATATGCTTGATGAGTTCAAAAATGATATTTTAGGGAGCCTTAGTGAATAACTAGACACCCTTAAAATACAAAACAAACAGAAAACAGAAGCTGATGCCTTGGCCATCGTTTGTCCAAAATGTAGGAAGAAACATGCTTGAAGGGAATGCCCCTTGGATGCAAAAGTTGTAGAAACATGTATGATTTGCTTAGAAAGTCATGAAACCAAGGATTGTCCTTCGATTCCGAGGCTCAAAGCTATCTTTCAAGAAGATTCAAATTCAGTAGAATCCCTTTGTTTTGTTTCAAGAAGACCTTGGCAGGGGCAACAAAATCAAGGATTTAACAACCCTATGAACTTTCAGCCCCCGCCAAATTGGAATTCTTGGCAACAACCTTGGCCCCAACCTCAAAATCCATATCAATCATGGGCACAAGGGATGCAAAATCCCTTATGGAGATTTGCTCAATTTTTATCAATACCTCCATCTTTTTCAAAATCAACAAAATCCACATCCAAATCAAAACCCACAACTTTCATTGCCATTTCCACAACAACAACCTTCTCAACAAAATCCAAATCCTCAACTCTTACTTCCATTTCAACAAAAGACAAATCAACTACCAGCTCAGCCATTGCCAAATCCTAACAACAAAAATCCTGAGAATGCTTACATGGTAGAAGGACAACAATTTCCTACCTATATGATTGTTCCTCTTAATGATGTTCAACTCAGGTCTGGTAGAGTTTTAGAAAAACCTTCTATAGATATTCAAGAGCAAGGTACTTCTAAGGAGGATTCTCTTAAAGTCAATAAAGGTTCTAAGGAAGCATTTCTTCAAAAAGAAAAAGAAAAAGAAAAAGAGTCAACCCCCACAACTCCTATAGTTGAGCAACCTGCATCTTCATCCACACCTCCTTTCCCTGAAAGATTAAAAATTGACAAAGGAGTGGAAAAACAAATCTTGTTGCCTGACTATGATTTTCTAGATGAATTAAAGAATGTCTGTATCAAGATTCTCTTGCTACAATCCATTAGAGAAATTCCTTTTCTAGAAAAAACAATAAAGGAGTTGAGTCTTAAAAGACCAGGAAGGAAACCAAGAGATACAAGAAGAATCCACCTGGTAGGAAAAATTGTTGATATCATGATGGGAAAAATTACCATGCAGAAGTATGTAGATCCAGGTAGTCCAATTGTCAAGACACATATAAATGGGATAGAAATTCCAAACACTTGATTGACTTAGGGGCTGCTATCAACATTATGAGTAGACAAACTATGGAACAACTTAAACTTTCTAATCTTCTTTTTACACCCACCTTACTACAACTTGCAGATAGATCAGTAATCAAACCAGATGGTGTATTAGAAGATATTTCAGTCTCCTTAGATTCTTGGGAATATCCAGTAGATTTCATGATTTTGACTCCCAAGAGTAATTTAGGAGGGCACCCACTCATCTTAGGAAGACCTTGGCTAGCCACAAATGATGCTTTCATTATTTGTAGATCTAGGGATATGTACATTTCTGATGGTAGTTCGACAAAGAAATTCAATTTGTATCCTCCAACAAAAGTAATTACAGAAGTAGGAGACAATGAATGGGTCGATGATGAAGACAATATACAACTTGTCTTTACCATTTCTGAAATTAGTGAAGATAGTCAAATTCTGAACACATTGGAAAATTTTGAAACATCTTCAGAATATGACCACACACAATTTCAGTTAGATTCTGATAGAGTATTTATCATCAAGACAAATGTCTCTTTACTCTATGGAAGAGTTCGGTAGTTCTACCATTGAGATTTTTCCAGGTAAAACATTGAATATCAACAAAAATTTGGAAAATTCACAATAGGAAGAACTAGCCAAAATATTGCAAAAACATTCTACTGCATTTGCATGGGAGTATACTGATATGAAAGGTATTGACCCTAAGACTTGCATCCATCATATCTATATTGAGGAAAACAGTAGACCAATCAGACAACCTCAGAGAAGGATGAATCCAAATCTTAGGGAGAATAGTAAAAGAAAGAGCTCCAAAAACCACTCAATGTGAACTTCATTTATCACAATTCAGATAGACCGATGGGTTTCTCCTTTTGGTTATAGTACCTAAAAAGAATGGTAAATGGAGGGTATGCATTGATTACAAGGAATTGAATAAAGCAACTTTGAAGGATCACTTTCCTTTTCCCTTTATCGATCAAGTATTAGATACATTAGCAAGCAAAAAGTACTTCTCATTTCTGGATGGTTTTAGTGGTTATAATCAAATTCAGGTAGCACCTGAAGATTAGGATAAGACGACATTTACCTATCCATGGGGAACTTTTGCTTATCGAGTGCTTCCTTTTGGATTATGTAATGCACCTGCAACATTCCAAAGAGTAGTACTAGGAATTTGTTCTGATCTAATCCATGATTGTGTAGAGGTTTATATGGATGATTTTACAGTTTATGGTGATTCGTTTGAAGAGGCATTAGAAAATTTGGAAAAAGTCCTTATAAGATGTAAAGAAACAAACCTCTTTATTAAGCCATGAAAAATGCTTTTATGATGTTTACTGAAGGTATTGTTTTAGGACATCATATTTCAGGGGATGGGATTAAAGTTGATAGATCAAAAGTTGAAGTCATCTCCAAGTTACCTATTCCAAATTGTCAAAAAGATGTTAGAAGTTTTCTGGGATTTACTGGATATTATAGAATATTTATAGAAAACTTTACCAAAATAGCATCTCCACTCTTCAAACTACTTATAAAAGACTGTGAATTCAAATGGGGTCTTGATTGCCAATCAACATTTGAAACTTTGAAAACAAGAATATCTGAAGCGCTTATCTTGAGAGGACCAAATTGGAAACTTCCTTTCCATATTTCTACAGATGCTTCAGATATAGCTCTAGGGGCTGTGTTGGGACAAAAAGATCTAGTTCCTTATTCCATTTACTATACCAGTAAAAATTTAACTCCCACGGAGTTGAACTATACTATGACCGAAAAAGAGTTCTTAGCTGTTGTTCATGCAATCAATAAGTTCAGACATTATATAACAGGCTATGAAACTTTTGTTCATACTGATCATTCTGCAATTAGATATCTAATGAACAAACCTATTACTAATGGCAGAGTTACAAGGTGGCTCTTAACTTTTACAGGAATTCAATATTACTGTGTTGGATAGACCAGGGAAACAAAATACAGTAGTTGATTTCTTGTCTAGGATTCAGAATACTAAAGAAGATTCTCCTGTAGATGACAAGTTTCCTGATGAATATTTATTTGCAGTAACTACTAAGACCCCTTGGTATGCAGATATAGCTAACTATTTGGTTACAGGGAAACTACCTCCACATTTATTTCCCGGTGAAAGAAGAAATATTATTCAGGAGAGTTCAAAATATTCATGGATTTCTAACGAATTGTTTAAAACAGGGCCAAATCTTGTGATGAGAAGATGTGTTAGGGAAGATGAAATGCCTGATATCCTCAAAGCATGTCATGATGAACCATGCGGTGAACACTTTGCTGACAAAAGGACAACCTATAAAATCCTCTCTTTAGGATATTATTAGCCATCCCTCTTTAAAGATGCAAAACAATATGTCAAAAGGTGTGACAGCTGCCAAAGAGTAGGGAAACCTACCCTTTCAAATGAAATGCCATTGCAGCCACAGGTACTCATCGAACCCTTTGAAAAATGGGCTTTAGAATTCATTGGACCTATTAACCCACCATCTAAATAAAGAAAGTATATATTGGTATGTATTGATTATGTCACTAAATGGGTAGAAGCCAAAGCATTATTTTCTGCTACTGAGCATTCAGTTATTAGTTTTCTTTATGAGGATATTTTTACTCGCTTTGGTGTTCCAAGAGAAATTGTGACAGATAAGGAGGTCAATTCACGTCCAACCTGGTGGAGAAGCTGATGGAAGAATACAAAGTCAAGCATAGAAAATCTACTCCTTACCATCCGCAAGCAAATGGTCAAGTAGAGTCTACGAACAAAGTTCTTGAAGGCATTATTACCAAGACTGCTCATCTACACATAAGAGATTGAGTAGAAAAGCTTCCTGAAGCCTTATGGGCCTACAAAACTACATGGAGGAATACAACAAGACATTCTCCCTATGAACTTGTTTATGGGAAAGAAGTCCTGCTCCCCATTGAGTTCCAAGTTAAAACTTTCAAGATGGCAGTTCAGTTGGGAATGGATCTATCAGAAGCCCAAAAGCATAGAATGGAGCAGTTGAATGAACTAGATGAGATCAAACAAGAGGCAATCCTAAGAACTTATCTAGTACAATATCAAAGAGCTAAGTGGCATGACAAATACATCAAAGAGAAAAAGTTTCAAGAAGGAGATTGGGCGTTGCTATTTGGTTCCAAGTTCAAAGATTTCAAAGGTAAATTTCAGACTCATTGGCTTGGGCCATATGAGATTGACAAAGTCTTTAGCAATGGAGTGGTAAGAATCAAAACCATTGATGAATATCAAACTCCTCTTATTGTGAATGGTCACCGATTAAAGATCTATCATAAGCCACTCTCAAAGGAGGAATTTGCCAAAATCTTTCAGGATAATTCTGCAATAAGGCTGGTGAAGAAGAATCCTTCTTCTCCAGTAGCCTAGTCCTTGTTCTTTCTCTACTTCTAATATATATATATATATATATATAAATAGTAAAATGTATAAGTCTGAAAACCAATCACTGATTGGCAGTCTTATATAGAAAATACAGGGCGAAAATCAGAACCTTCTGACGCCCTATATTTTCCAAAAAAAGGGTCTTTCTCTCACTTCACAGTTTCATGTCACTTCACTTCATCTCACTCCACTTCACTCCATTTCACTTCACTTCATTTCATCCCGCCAATAAAAGTCTTTTCATGACCAGTTTTCATTCACTCAGTCATCATTCATCCATCTCCATTCAGTCATATGTTCACTGTATCAGTTTCGACAGCTGAATCCTGTTTCCGCAGCTGCAAACTGATTCCTCAGCTAGTTGTTGATTTCGCAGCGAGCACTGTGTTATTCAACAATGATAGTTAGTTGTTAGCCAAATAATAAAAAGAACCAAATGCAGGTATGACAAAGGAAATATGTTGAAGATATGAAGCACCTAAAAGCATCAAGAGGGAGCAGCTAATCAAAGGATAATGGACGGAAGTGGCAAAAAAAATAAATTCCAAGGTATGAGTAAGATTCATTTCAAATAGCATTTTAAAACACATTCTATATAGTTATGAAACCATGGCTCCATTATTGTAATGATTGGAATTGATGGCTTCCATAACCGTTCCACGACCTTTACATGATTCCTCCATGAACATTGCATTAATTTTTAAATGGCCTCATGATCAACCTCTGGATTTAACTCGTGTTTGGCTATACTTTGGCACTCCACCTGTTAAACCGGGTAATTATGGGGACATAATCGATTTGATCACGGCCCTTCCCCGCTGCACAAATCCGCAACGATTTTGAAAACATACTCACGCCTATTCCGCAGCCTTCTATCTCAAAAGCCAAGTTCATTCTAGTCCCACACTATTCCGTTTGTCATTTCTACCCTGTTCACATAAGCCTCCGCTCCGCTCCGTGAACACATTCCCGCTACTTGTTCTCTGTTTTTCCATTTACAATCATTGGTTTTTCTCCATAAACCTTGTCCATTCCCTGCTAACCCAGCCTTCTCACCTCCGTCAATCCATTACTCACGCAGACGTATTTTAAGGCAGGAGGAAGGAATGTGTCTTTTGCTGAGAGCAAAACCGGAAGGGCCCAAATTCATGGAGGGGTATCCACAATTGAAGAGCATACTAAGGAAGGCACGATGGCTATGGTTCATTCAGAAATTCAGAGGTTACAATAAAGAAATTACGAAGACTTTTGCGAGGTCTTTTAATGGCGTGGAAGTTGAGGTTGGAGACCTTAAATTTTCTGTCACAGAGGCATCTATAGCAGCCGCAACAGAACTCCCACAGGAGGGAGAACGGTGGTTCAAAAATAAAAGCTTTGACGAGAAGGCCTGGAGGGTTATCCTACGAAATCTAGGTATGGATATAACCATTTTCAAACGTGGAATCCCTGTCTATGCTTTAGAAGAAAAGTGGGCCAGTCTATTGTTGATAATCCAGAAATTTATTACATGTGAAGGACGATTTGGGTCCATGTATATGTACCACACCAGGTTGCTGATGAATTTTCTAGAAAATCAAACTCTCAATTTACCTTAATTTTTATTGAATAGCCTGAAAAAGATGTCCACAACTGTCCAAAAGAATATGGAGGACATAGAACCCCACCTGTACCATCACGACCTTATGAAAATTTCGATTGAAAAACAGTTGAAAGAAAAGAAGGACACTTGCGAACAGTTTTTGGTTAGAAACTTCTTTCAAGATCTACCTGAAACACCAGAGAGTAGGTCAGCAAGGAAGAGTAGGAGAAAGAAAACAAGTGTGAGAATTCAAGACACTCCTACTAACATAGCCAAAGAAATTAATCAAGAAGAGAAGCTATTTGAAAGTAAGAAGGAAAGAACTGAGGATAGGAAACAAAGAAAATTAAAGGGGAAAAGAAAAATTGAGGCTGTCTATCAGACCCCAGAACCTTCCTCAGAAGAGAACCATCAAATACTGTCTGAAAGACTAGTTTATCTTCAGGAACAATCAGCTGCAGCAAAGAAGAAAGGGAAAGAAAAATAGAGTGTGGAGAAAGAGAACACTAGCTCACAAAATTTAAGGAGGAGCTCCAGACTTAAAGGGAAATTCAGGACAGTACAAACTAAAGGGCCCCACTTCATTGACTTAGGAGGGGAAACACCGAAACAACCTTCAACAATCTCTGCTGGCCGTAGCCCACAACATACTCCTATTTCTCAGCCAGATTTTGACATGAGTCCTTCTCGGCCAGATTTTGAGATCAGTCATTCTCAACCAGATTTTGAGATCAGTCATTCTCAACAAGATTCTGAGATCAATCCTTCTCAACCGGATTTTGGGGTCAACCCAAGAAAGACTACACCTAAGATAGACCCAAACCAGCAAGAAATGTATGATTGTATCGAGTCATTGGAGAAGACTGCCACAGATCCAAGCACTTCATCTACCTAGCCTAATGCAGCACAGGAAGCTCTAATCCAATCACTGAAACATGAAGTTTTTGAACTGGAGATCTTAAATAGACACATGAAAAGAGAAAATGAAAAATTGAAGGAACAAAGCAGATTGGATAAGATCATTCATGACAACACCATGTTGCATCTTGGGCTGTGGCAGAAGAAGAATAGGAAGTTGAAGAAAAAGAGGAACAAAGCAGATTGGATAAGATCGTTCATGACAACACCATGTTGCATCTTGGGCTGTGGCAGAAGAAGAATAGGAAGTTGAAGAAAAAGAGCAGGAGGTTGAGTAGAGCTCTTATCAACCTCAAATTCAGGTGCTTAATGAGAAAGCCTAGGATGATAGTGGTACCAAGAAAGAAGAGAAGAAGGCTGGATGTGCTAGCAGAGGTCTCAGAACACATCAACTGAAGGGAGGATGGTCAATTTTTTGGTTGCATGGGGACATGCAACACCTTCACAGTGGGGGTATGTTGAGCCCTGAAACTACATATCTCCTACACACTTTCCTAGACTTTTTCCCCCTCACCTGGACCTCATAAGCTACAAAAATCATTGCATATTGATTCTAAAAGAGCATTGAAATGGTTTTCTATGTTTTTGTGTTTGCTGTTTGACTTAGATTTTGCTCATGAGCTACAGAATGCAGCCACTTTCCGCAGCTGATTCAACTTTCCGCAGCTATTTTTGTTAAACTCTAGGTTGCAGGTGTCATCAGGCAAAACAAGGCACGTGGGCAAGTTAAGAATGACTTGGACATGGATTAGGTCCTATTGGTTTAGCCGGATTCATTAAGGAAAGCCGTGGTCAACAGTGGTCAAATGGTGGTCTATTGAAGGAGTCCTACGACAACCAGACTCTGTTTTCAAACACGTGAAGGGTTCGTGGCCGTTCCTAGATCCCTCTGGTCATGTTGACACTTGTAGACTGTCCCACGATGTGAATCCAACAACCACTTTTGATAGATTGAATAATCTCGGCAACCATTATGCTAAACTCATGGACGCTGTCCTTTTACATGTCCCACGTTGAAGTAGTTTCATAAGAAAACAATTATGTAATTTTCCCTATAAGTAATGTGTTTGCATACGCATAGAACTAGTTTTTTTTAGTTTTTGCTATCGTTTTGCTGTTAATCTTTGTACTGTGCCGTGAACTGGTCTTGCTACTATAACTGGTTTTGAAATATAAAGAGGAATTTGTTTCTATATGACTGCGTGAGCATAATTCTAGACAGATAGCCTGTTGACCAAGGCCATGCAGAGGGCCCCTGCACGTTGAGGTTTTGTTTTCCATATTACTGTAAAGTTTTTATGTAGTGTTTCTTTATTTCCATTGCACATATTTCATAGTTATCCACTTGTGTATATTTCATTTGTTATGGTATTAACATTTTATTCCTGTACATGATTTTTCAAGCTTTGTATATTGTTGCTAACACTGATTAGTGTGTGTGTTTCAGGATAGAGTAGGCCCGAGCATTTTCATACAATTTTTGCAATAACTAGTGACATGGGATTAGCCTCTCTGTTGACTTTGCTTTTCTTAGTTTTTTATAATTTCAGTTGTGCTTTGATTTCATTCTTATTCACTTGCTTTGTTAGTTAGTTTAGATATCAAACTACTCATATCATTGACATTATCTCCTAAAGCCATAGCTTAGACTACATTGCGAGCTATCGGACTATGAATGATGTGATTTGATTTTAGCTTTACTTTTCAGCAATTAGATATCAAACTGCTCATATCATTGATGTTATCTCCTAAAGCCATATCTTAGACTACATGGCGAGCTATCATACTATGAATGATGTGATTTGATTTTAGCTTTACTTTTCTGCAATTAGATATCAAACTTCTCATATCATTGACGTTATCTCCTAAAGCCATAGCTTAGACTACATGGCAAGCTGTCAGACTATGAATGATGTGATTTAATTTTAGCTTTACTTTTCTGCAATTAGATATCAAACTACTCATATCATTGACGTTATCTCCTAAAGCCATAGCTTAGACTACATGGCGAGCTATCATACTATGAATGATGTGATTTGATTTTAGCTTTATTTTTCTGCAATTAGATATCAATTTCCTCATATTATTGACGTTATCTCCTAAAGCCATAGCTTAGACTACATTGCGAGCTATCAGACTATGAATGAAGTGAATTGATTTTACTTTTATTAGTTTGCAGTTTTTGATTTGTTGAGTGCAATAGTTTAGCTCATTTTTCTTTCTGTATTTAGATAAGCAGCAAAGATAATGGTTTCATGATCAGTAGTTCATTATTTGTTTGATTTGAATAGCAGCACATTTTCATTCTTGTTTAAGTATTAATTTAATCACTAGTATGTTTTAAGACCCTTTGAAGTGTTAAGTTCTGGAAATCATTATAGAGGACATAATTGCCTTAAAATCTATATCCATACTTGCCTTCTAGAGTATTCTTAAAACTCAGGGATAGGATTTTCATTCACATTAGGATATAAACGAAGATAAAAAAAACCCCAAAACAAAATAAAAATCGAAAACAACAAAAAGTAAGAAAGAGGTTGTCTTGCACATATAGTGCGCCACACTTCATCAGTTTACGACTCCCGGATTGATAATTAATGTAGCAATTTAGGACACACTAAATTGACCAAACACATATGCCTATCAAAAAATGCCTTTTGGACTCATAAATGCTAGTGCCACATTTCAATGTGCTATGGACATTGCCTTTAGAGGTATAATTAATAAATCAATTGTTGTTTACTTGGATGATATCACAGTCTATTCCAAGGATAGGAACAATCATTTAAGTGACTTCAAGCACATCTTTGAAAGATGCATGAAATATGGCATTTCCTTAAACCCCAAGAAATCTTATTTTGCTTTACCAGAAGGCAAACTCCTTGGGTTTATAACATCCAAAAAAGGAATTTAAATTGATCCTGATAGAGTCAAAGAAATAGAAAAAATTCCCCTCCCACACAATAATAAAACCATGCAATCATTCCTAGGCCAAATAAATTTTGTTAAATGCTTCGTCCGAGATTTTTCACAAATATTCTTACCCCTTCAAGCGATGATAAGAAAAAAATGTAGTTTTTAGATGGAACAAGGATGAAAGAGATTCATTTGAGTTGATAAAGCAAGCCATTATTAATGACCCTTCATTAACAACTCTTGACTATCTCAAACCCTTTGTATTATATACTTTTTTCATTTGATACTTTGTATGCTACAGTTTTGACACAACTGAACGATGAAAATGTCAAGGCACCCATCTCCTATTTCAGTTCTAACTTACAAGGCACAGAATTAAATTATTCAGCTGTAGAAAAGCAAGCATTTGTGATCTTTAAAACTTTGAAGCATTTCAGACCTTTCCTTCTTAAAACCCATACAAAGATAGTTGTACCCTACCCTGCAGTAAGACAACTACTGATTCAAAGAGAAGTAGGGGAGAAAAGAGCTAATTGGGTAACTGCACTCCAAGAATATGATGTAGAAATCCGACCAGCTAAAATTTACAGGGGCCAAGATTTTTGCAGGATGTTAGCAGGAGCTTCGCAGTTGCCATCAGAAGAAGATCAAGGTAATGAATTGCAAATATCAGAGGTAAGCCTCAACGATATGCAATCACATTATGTTGATTTGAAATTTTATCTTAAAAATGCATATGCTACCATGCACCTTAATTATAAAACAAAGAAAGCTTTAAGATTAAAGTCAAATCAATATGAGCTAGTTAATGACATATTGTTTAGGAAGAATCATGATTCAGTACTGCTAAGATGCTTAGAGAAACCTGAAGTTGAGAAGGTCATGCAGGAATTACATGATGGACCAGGTGGAGGACATTTTGGAGGAAATACCACTGTTCACAAAATCCTGCATGCAGGATATTACTCGCTAATTATATTTAAAGAAGCACATGAATATGCAAGGAAGTGCAAAACTTGTCAAACTACGGCCTGAAGAGAAAGAAAGCCAACATTCCCTTTAGAACCAGTTAACATCCAGCAACCATTTTAACAATGGGGATTAGATATAATTGGTGAGATTATTCCTAACTCTTCCAATCAACATAGGTACATTCTTACAACTACTGATTACTTTACTAAGTGGGTATAAGATGTCCCATTAAATATAGCTAATACAGAAAAGATCACAGATTTCATTGATCAGTACATAATGACCTAATTTCGCTTACTCTCAGCTAAGGTTTCATGTTAAAATATTCAACTAATTATTATCATCAAGGTAATGGATTAGCGGAATGAACAAACAAAAACCTCATCAGAATTATCAAAAGAGTTATTGATCAAAATCACCAGAATTGGCATAAAGCATTAACATTTGCTCTATGCGCAGACATGATTACTTAGAAAGGCTCTATTGGTTCTTCTCCTTTTGCTTTAGTTTATGGAAAAGAAGTTGTTCTTCCCACAAATGTAGTAATCCCATCTCTTTCCCTAGTACAATTTATCAATGAAAGCCCTTCATCTTCTCTCCAGGCTAGACAATTTCAAATTCTCAAACTCAAAGAAGAAAGAGAAAATGCTAAAGCAACCCACTTCCATCATCAACAATTAGTCAAAGCTTCTTTTGATACAACTTCTGCCAGTAAAAAATCCTTTGAAGTAGGTGACTTGGTTCTGAAATGGGACAAGGCACATGAGGAAAAAGGTAGACATACGAAATTCCAAAGACTATGGCTTGGCCCTTTTCAAATTATTGAAAAAATTGGACAACCAACGTTTCTTTTATAAGACTTGTTTGGTAGGAAAGATTCTTTTCTTGTTAATGGGTAAATGTTGAAAATGTACTTTTCTTAGGAGATAACCTCTTCTAGTTTTGTAATATATTGTTTTTTAGGAAGATAACGGTTAACTAGTATTTACTCCTGGATTTTCAAAATAAGTCTTTGATAACATTTCTGATTTTTCACTTTTATAAGAAAATAGGAGTTAAAAGGAGCAATTAGGACATTCGAGTGCTAAAATAAACTTCAACTCTCTGGAAAAACTTGATCTTTCTTAAAAACATTTATTTTATGAAAAACTCTTGTCTTTATAGGATATGAAGGTTTTGTTCTCAGTCAAGAAAAGAATCTTTAAACTATCAAGGACTTCTTGCAGATCAGTATCTTAAAAACTCTGTTATTATCACCCAAGACCCTTAAAAAGGCCAATGGCCCACCCCATTTGTTAAAATTTTCCTTTTTTAGAGTGTAATTCTAAAATATAAAAAACTTAAAATATAAAGAGCCTCATTACGAGCTTGTTTACCATGTTCATAGGGAAGTAATTGAAACTGATATTACAAATACTGCATATAAAAACAGGGTAATAGCTAATGATCTTCTTGATCAGAAGACAAGGGGTCTCACCAAGAGCTAACTTGTTCAGTTTATTTACAACCGGTGAATGGAATTGTTATTAGTAGGTTACCACACCTAGACAATGGCTTTTAAGGAAAAAGATCACACTCAAAAGGTAAAAAATAAGGGGCAAAGTCCAAGACATATTCAATTCAAACGAATATCATTTTGAAATCTGAAAATTCATACAGATGGGATAATGGACCATTGTTGGTTAAAAGGCAACCCTGTCGAGGCTATGAACGCCTGATGGCAGCAGAGGCTCTACATGTGATAAATGAGTATAAAAAATAAAAAAATAATCTGTAGGAGGCACCTACTATATTATTTTAAACCATATTATTGGCTGATGCTAACATTTATATATCTATCATTACAAGGGTGAAGTAATTAAGCAGATGGGCTTGAGTAAGTAATGGTGGTTCAATAGAAATGTTGTTTACCTTATAACTCATTAAATCATTATTCTTATAACTCCAACTACTTTGAAAGTT
Source organism: Pinus taeda (assembly GCA_000404065.3). Taxonomy (NCBI): domain Eukaryota; kingdom Viridiplantae; phylum Streptophyta; class Pinopsida; order Pinales; family Pinaceae; genus Pinus; species Pinus taeda. The sequence continues at coordinate 36,382 of APFE030879806.1, forward strand.
TTTAGAAATTTCAGAAAACTACTCATAGATAAGGTTCTCTCAAGTGAATCAGCAATTGTTGTACTATGAAACAACCCCGCCATTTTTATCTAACAATAGTTAGCTCTTGAGTTATAAATGTGGACCCTTTTTAAATTTTTAAGCCTACGACAATAATGCCTAACTCTAAATAAAAACTTAGCAAAACCTTCCAAAATGAGCTGAGGAAACATCGAAAATCACATATTGTGCTTTTTCACATCATTATTTTATAAATCCTTTACGAAATTGCGATATGCGAAAAAGTCCCCCACTGCGATAACCTCGTCTTTTCACTGCGCAATCACATTTCGCAATTCGCAAAAAACTCGAACATGCCTTAGGACAAATGTTAAACGATTTGTGAAATGACATATTGTTTTCTTGAGGGGGCCTAACCCAGGTTCAATGTTAGTTAGCGATACGAATCCCTACACTACTGGCGCTTTCAGCATCAATCCACGGAGTGCGGATTGAAGTCTCACTCGAAGTAGTATGGGGGGATGTTGGAACCAAAATTTTGCACCCTTGAGATGGCTGTGATTTCGGTTTATCCCAGCTATACCTTCATGCGCGCAAGTTGCTTAGCCCTCTGTTCCACCCTTCACTACATTCGCGAAAGGATACAATCGGCTTCCGTGCAGCCCTAACCTGGGGTTGATATACTTTCGCATTGCTAGGGCAGTGAAGTGCAATATCTCCCTAACTAGGCTAAGTGTCTTACTTATCTTATTAACCAATCTTAGTTAGTTTCACGTAAACAAATGTTATTACTTGCGTTTTCTTAACCAAAACATTTACATACATTCACGCATCATATAATCATTATAAGTGAAATTCATACCCAATATAACAGATGCATAAACAGGAAATAAATATGCAAAAATTATAGAATCCTTATATTTATTGATAATTATGGACAATTATAGACTTGGCCTGCCCTGCGCACATAGCTACAGGGATCAGAGCACTTAGCTGTGAACTAGGCCTCTACGCACTCAGCTGTAGAGCCTCTACATACGCTACAATGCAAACTTAGACTTCTACTTCAGAGCTATCTCTCATACATGTCAATGCTTTTTTCATTGCTCCTAACTACTTAGAGCTTACCTTTATTTATAAAATCCCATGGTCCACGAACCATGGGTAGATATTTTATAGCTTACATTACATTTCCAAAATAAGGGTGGACAACCCTATGACTCTTTAACATCTACGCGCTCTGCGACCACAAAATGCAGAGTCTTTACATTTGGATTACAAAATTGGACCAAAATATGGGATTTTAGCCCCAAAATTGCCCTTGGGGGATCCCGTGCTAAACAGGCCCCGAACACAAACATTGTGACTCACCCTCAAGTCACTCTACAGGTGCGGATATCTTAGCATGAAGACCTCCCAGCTTCGTTTGGATCATCGCAACTTCGGCAGTGCATTTAGCGGCCACCTGCTGGACTTCTTCCACTCGTTGTTCGGTGATTGCCGCTGAACTGCTGCCCTAAATCTTCTGCTGAGCTGCCTGCAGTTGTGCAAGCTTTCCTTCAATGGAGACTATGATAGTATATGCCTCGTCTATCCATGGATGTAGGCGCGATTTTAAGATCACTTATTTGTGCCGAGTGGCATCCACCTGTTCCTTTAGCGCCTTTGCCTCCTACATCCATGCGAGCCTCTATGTAAGGGTGACCGTCTGCATGGTCCCTTTGAACTTGTCATACTTTATGTGTAGCTCGCGTGCCTTTGTCTCAAGGTGCTCTACATTCGGGTCCTCCTGCAGGGTGCTTAGGACCTCGAATGATTGTTCAAAAAGTTGCATGTAATCTGCTACTGCAGTGTCAGCCGCTTCTATTACTGTTGTAACAGCGGTGGTACACTGTTCCTAGACTTCTGGTGGAGTTGAAGGTTGAGCCCTCAACTGCAATTCTGTGATCTGTAGGTTCAACTCTAGCTAAACCTTTGCTATCTTTGCTCGAGCATCACGCATCGCTGTGGCTAACTTGCAGATGCGCGCCTCAACTGGTTCTTCTGCTTGAATGTCCAACTCGAGAACCATTTGACAGGATTCCTCCACTACTTGCATTATTTTCTTATTCTGCTCCATTTCCTCGTTGTGCTGTAGGCCCAGGTGCTCGATGTTGATGCACTACTCGCTCATTACTTACAGAGTGCAACTCTCCCAGGCCCGAAGTTCCGTGGTGAATCCATCTTGCAAGAGGTAGAGTGTCTCTCGAGGGAGCGTGGCTATATTCAATCCTACCCCTTCAGATTGTTGATCATGGGCATGTCAGCCTCATTCTTTATAGTAAGTGCCCCATCTGGTAGCACTATCGTGTTGCTCACCCTTGTGTGCAACATCTCCTCGGTAGCTGAAGTTCTGAGCGCGAGGTTGGTGGACACTGTGCCATCCTGTGGAGTGTGAACCTCCAATACCTATAGTTCTATCCGGGGAGCCCCAAATACCAACTGCTGCTCTTCGAACTATTGGAGGGCGTCCATAGTGACATCCCTCACCGTTTCTCTGATATCAATCAAATCCCCCTTAGTGAGGGTGATTTGGTCAAAGAATATCTTTGATGCCTTGGTTTTATTTTGTGGCACTGCCTGCTCTCACGGTCACGGACGCTTGAGTTGGGTGGACGTCATCTGCGGGTCTGCACCACCTTGTTCTATCTCTGTTTCTGCCTCAGTCCTGTGCAAAGATGACTTCTATCCTTCACACTTTTCTTCTCCTGTTTTCTACTGTTCCACTAATTTTGCGGCGTCACGCTTTGCCTGCAACTTAGCCTCTGCTTCCTCCTTTCTGTGCTTCTCAGCCAGCTGCGCCATTCAGAGCTTTTTTTCTTCCTTCTTATGCTGTGCGACAGACTTTTCCGATTCCACCGCAGAGCTTGCTGGAGCACGCCACTCCAGTGGCCAAGACTCGAGGACTGCGAAAATAACATCATCAGTTGCCAGATATGGTAAGTTATGCCATGTCTTCAAAGGGTCCTTCCGTGCCCTGATAAAGACATGGTGGAAATCCGCTTTGAACTCTGCAAAGCTTTTCAAACTGGCATATACTGTGGGCGACAACTGCGATTTGCAATTTATCCCCATCCAAATACTCATCTCCATCAAGATCTAAAAGATCTTGCTTTCTTTTATATGTTGTGCGTCCTTGGTCACCCACAACGAATCTTACTTCGCTGCCTCTAGAAGGTTCGACGCGACTGAAGGGAATTGGCTATCTTCAGGAAAATCCCATGCCACCAGCATGATCGAGAGCAAGAGCCACACGTAGTGGAACGTCTTGCCCTGCTCGTGTGCCTCGCGACAGTTCGCAAGGAACTCGATACATAGATAATTCACCGAGTTGAATTGGACTCCTTTAGCGCATTGGGCCGCCAGGGCAATCACAGGCGCGGGAACCTCATTCGCGCGACACTTCCACATAAAATTCCTTGTTAAAATTTGTGTTGTGACTTTGACTCCAGGGGTTTTAATGCTAGAGATGGCATATCCCTGCTTCTTCTTCTCCAACTTGAACTTCTTCTTCATCGCTTCCGCGAGGGCCAACTCACCACCTTTTCCCTCTGATATATTGGCTGGATCCTCCCTGAGTAAGGAAGCCATGTAATCCGATGGATCAAGTGGTGTGTGATGGGAATGGGCTCCTCCAGCCACAAACACCCATCATGCACCAAGCAGAGCAACTTCTTGATGATGAAGACGGTCATTGGGGCACGGTGGTAATGCGACACCTAGAGAAGGTTAAGCAACCCAACTTTCTCTACACCCTTGAGCCTGGTCTACGGCTCCAATTCAATTGTTCCAGCAGTTGTGTCCATCTGTCGGTGCATTAGCTACTCAGTCACTAAATGCGGGAATTTCTCGTGATTTGCGAGGTCTCCATCTTCGAATTTCATTATAGGAACCTGCCCTAAGTGCGGTCCCTAAAAAACAAGGTCATCTGGGAGCAACGGAGTTTGCATGGAGCTATTGCTCTCATCTATGTCCTTCAACACCTTGTCTTTACACTTGCGCAGAGGAACATATTCTAGTAGCCTGGTAATAGGGTCCTCACCCTGGGTTTCAACTTCCATTTCTACGTCCTCTTCATTCACCAATATTTCTTCAGATTCATCCTCGTTGGCCTCCAGATTTATGGCCTTCCACTTTTCCTACAAGGTGAGCTTGGTCCTCTGTGGGTTTCTTGGCGAGACGTGCACCGGGATCATAGCCTGCTTATCCTTCTTAGGTCTCGGCGTTCTGGGGGATTTAGGGACTTCAACTATTACTTTGGCACTCTCTGGGGATTCTACTACCGCAATTTCTTGTGCGCCTTCCTTGGGTGTCGACATCATTTTGGTTAGGAGTTCCTGCATCTCCTTCAACAATCTCTCAAACACTGAACTTGCTCTCAAAGCCTCAAAATTTGAGAGGTCCATACACAAATGATAACGCAACAACTGAATTTTTAAAATGCCAAGTGTTTTTCGCTGGACAACCACTTGTAATTTATAGAGCTTTTTGAATTCAAATCTGACCGTTTCCCCCCACATTCAGCCCATTAATGCTAGATTGGTGACAGATTTTCAAGAATCTAAGCCATAAAGTTCGACTTAAATGCCTGCCACCCACTCCATTTGTCCTCAAACCGACCATCAAATTGTGAATAGTGACTTTAATAGTCACTTTTCGGCGGACCTGTATGCTAGCGCAACTGTCTTTGTGCTGTCGCGGACCCTGTGACACTTCGCTGCTTCGCACAATCCTGACATCATGTAGCTCCCCAATCTAGGCAATGTAGTTTATAGTTCTGCACCTCCTTTCGGTTGCCTGGAGCACTAATACTGTGCTTTTATCTCCTAGTCAGATGGCTAGGCCACCTGTGTATGCCTTCAATCGACTACCATTCACCTTTCCTGGGAAGGGATCACCATTCAACTTAACTAGCTGGACCATGCCACCATCGGTAATCTGCTTAATAACATAGGGCCCCAACCAATGCATTCTAAATTTCCCTGGAAATTTATCAAACTTATTGTCATACAACAACACCAAGTCATTCACCTTAAAGGTGTGCAACTCAATATGTCGGTCATGCCACACTTTTTCACGCTGCTTTTGGACCTGTTGGAGAAATCCAACCAAAAATATCTCTTCTTTAGGCTCATCCAATTGCGCGAGCCTTTCTTCCTGGTCTCTGCGATCTATCATACCCACGATCGCTGCTATGCACAGACTAGGCACGATGTATTCCATAGGCATCATCGTTTCAACCTCGTATACCAACCTAAAGGGTGTATGTCCCGTCAACTTCTTGCATGTCATTCGATAAGCCCATAACACTACATGTATGTGTAGGTCCCAATCACTTCGCTAAGCATTCATACCTTGGTCAATGCATTTTTAAGCACTTTTTTGAATGCCTCCACTGTCCTGTTAGCCTCTGGGTGATAAGGTGTGCTCTTTTGGTGATACACCTGAAATTATTTTGTCAGCACGCTAATCATTTCATTCAGAAAGTGCGTACCCAGATCACTCAACAAAATCTTTGGACATCCAAATCGTGATAGTACATGCTCAAATAGAAACTTCGCGGTAGCCGCGCTCGTGCAATCCTTCACCGGCTGCGCTTCTGCCCAATGAGTCAAATACTCTGTCGCAGTGATAATGTACCTTGCTCCTATCTTCCCTTGAGGTTGAACGGGTCCTACAAAATCTATTGCCCACTTTTTGAAAGGTTGCAACGTCATTTTTGGATTCAAAGGAATTTCATCCCTCCGCAATGGCATGCCTTTTCTTTGACATATATCACATGCCTTGCAATATGCTTTTGAATCTTGATGAAGGGTTGGCCACCACAACCCCATGCATAGAATCTTCTACGTGGTTGCTCTCCTTGCATAATGTCCTCGTGCGGCGCCCCCATGAGCGTCCATGAGGATGTTGCTTCATTCAAAATCAAGTACATACCTTCGTAATATTTCATCATTCCCCATCTTGTATAAATTCCCAAAAATGACAGAGAAGTCTTCCATATGCACCACTAATTCCTTCTTTTGTTGGATAGAGTATCCTTCTGGCGTAGTTCCAGTTGTTAGAAAGTGTATTATATCCTTGAAATGTCCATCCACAATGTGCACAGTAAAGAGTTGCACGTCAAGTAATCCTTCCTCCAAATTAGTGGGTTCCTCCCCTGTCGCAATGTGCGATAGGTGATCAGGTCTCGCGTTCAATCGTCTAGGCTTCACAACAACTTCAAAATCACACTCTTGGAACAATAAGAGCCATCTGCAGATTCCCCCCCCAACACATGCTTATTGACTAGGTACTTCAGCGCATAGTGATTCATATACATCTTAAAGTGACCTCCTAGCAAGTAGTGTCGATACTTTTGGCGGGCATACACCATAACTTTCCCCTCTCACTTAGTGGTGGAATAGTTCTTCTCTAGTTTGGATAATCTGTGGCTTGCGAAAGTGATAGGGTGGTGTTGTGGCCAACAACAACCCCCCCCTTTTTCATTCAGTTATCTACCCAATATACTAAATGAATAGGGGACCCCTAGCATAATTTTGAGAAGAAATCAAATTTCCCTTCTTCAAAATAAAGATAGCATCGCAGGCTTAAAAGCAGTCTTCCAAATATTTCCACCTAAGTCTACGATGGGGAAAAGTTCTTTAAGAAATTTCATTAACGCGCAAGGCCCCCAAAACATTAAGCATAACGTCGCGTCGCAATAAGTAGTGTCCATATGGAAAAACCTCACAATCTCCTAATCTGCAATAACGCCGATCGCAATGACCGCACATCGCTGAAATGAAATGACAACACTTAACAAACATCAAACTCCTGCGACCCGCGATGTTGTGACCTGCAACATTGCGATCGCCGCGATGACACATTCTGCGATCCAGCGATTTGCGATAAGCGCGCCTTGCGACGCACAATCTTCGATAGAGCATAAAGTGAGTCATAAATCATTTAAACCGCAAATCTTTCATGCACGCCATTCAAAGATAGACCGCTTACCATAACCTGACTTCAAATCATGCGCTTTTAATGATAGTAAGTAGGTTATTTGTCAGTTATTTAATGGAATAGGGACGCGTGCTTTGCTGAAGAATTGTTTTCACGTAAGGTGACATATTTAGTATATCGTCTGCATTTAAAACCCTCCCATCATCTTTCTCAATCAGTCATTTTCGCCTCGCTTGTAATCTGCAGGAACTAGGAGATAAGAGCATTCAAAAGCCGAACGCAGAAGCAAATGGGAAAGAAGACTAATGCCCAAGGTTCCGAGGCAAAGGAAAAAGCAAAAGAGATGGCGCCCTTATACACAGACACTGCATGCAACAGAGACGCAGGAATTTCAACCTAGGAAGGCATGTATAGGCTGCTAGAAGAGGAAAAACCCAGAGTAATGAAGGCAGATAGCGCCGCGGGATCGCCAAACTCTTCCGAGGCATCCTTAGAAGAGCTGGCTTGTTCATTTCTCCATCGAATAACAGCTAGACCCAAGATATTGCCGTATACAGATATGATCAAATGGATACTTGACAATGCAGAGTTACAAGGCAGACAATTCAAGGCTCCAGGGCATGGGCTTATAGGATCATCCGCTGCGCAAGACCTAAAACTTATGTACCATCTTCCGGAGCCTCAGATGACCTATAACACGCAATTTGTCCAGAAATTTGCAGCAGAGAACCCAAATCTAGTAGAAACTACTAAAGAATGGACCAGGAGAGAGGAGCCGCTGAAAAAGGATAAAAATGGTAAGTATAGCACAATTTCTCTCACCTCTCCATATTGTTTCGCTGCAGCCATGGTCTGCAGGCTCTTTGGGATGCCAGACATAAATAATTTTTAGCTGAATGGCTACCACTCTTAGAAACTGCCACAAATGCCGATCTCGTGGATTGGGCCAAAATATGTTCTGATAATTTGTTTACTGCTGTCATGAATTATCGTAATAAGAGATCCTCGTCACAAAGGGTCTACCCACCGTTTTATCTATTTGCTTACATTATGGATTCTATTTGCTATGTATCTAAGTTTCCGACTATGGGTTGGAAATGGACTACCCAAGACCCCTCGCCTATTCATGTTTACCACAAAGTACTATGGGATTCACAGTTCGCCCCTCACCTCTATCAAATTTGCCATGGGCTCATTTTACCCTTATATAGGATGATATATGGTGAAGAACCCCCGAGGTGCTCACCCGAAGCGCAAATAGACATCATCCCCATCGCAAGATGGTTCGGGGAAGAATGGTTCACTTATGTCAGAGTGTTTGGGAGCACTGTGCCTCCACATCTCCTACCCCTGTATGTCCCCGACAAGCTTTTGGCCAGAGAAATTGCCTATCAGACTTGCTCTGAAGGCGGCCTAACCAAAGAGTTAAAAGACAAGAAGAAGGCCATATGGCCTCAGTTTCCTGTAGCTTGTGGGGCCTTCTCATTATTTGATGTGGGACATGCTTTTGCCGAAGTAGGGAATGTGACATCCCTACAGTTGTTTAAATTCCCCGCTCGACCTTTTGACCTAAATAACGTCGCCCATGATTTCACTATAAGTGTCAAAATAAAAGTGTTCACCGGAAAGAAAGATTTATTTGATGACTTGTTTCAGAATAAAAGTTCATTCCAGGAAGTTTTGCGAGATGCTAAGTCGAGTTTGTCCCCAGACGACCTCGAAAGATTTTCTTCATACAGAGAAAGAAGACTAGCCGGCATCCCTCTAGAAAAGCTGCAGCCGCTCACCAGAGAACCTACTCCAAGTGTCAGCCTCAGCGGAAACTCCAGTTGTTCCAAATCTAGATCTGACGCTGTTCAAGGAACACCCGAACACTCTAAAACGTCTGCGAGCGACCAAGGGAAAGTAGGAGAAGTAACTAGAGATACTGCCCAGTCAAGTGCCATGTCGCAACCACAGATTATCGCTTCCTCATCAAGAAATGTCCCTCCTCCCGTCACTACATTGTCGCTCGTCACGACCCAACTCGATAAAGAGTGGGAAAACTTCAATGAGCTAATCAACCCAGAAGGGCAGATCCCAGCAACGCTTGTAAGCAATGTGCAAGTAACACAGGAAATGGTTTCAACCGTGGTCGGTAGCGTCTCAGAAGCAGAACACGGTCATATCGCTTCGTCTCCTGAACTCCTAGTTAGCGTAGAAGAAATTCCCCCACTGGACGTGTTCTATAGTCCTCAACATAAAGTAGTGGTGAGAAGACAAAGGAAAAAGAGAAAGCTGGAGAATACGCTGTCACAGAACGCCGAACATTTAGACGTCTTGTGGAAAGACCCTAACAGCAACCCCACAGAGAATCTTACAAAATTGTCTCAAATTGCAGGAGCATACGCTTCTGCGACTCTCGACAAGGCGTCTGAAGTGCATCAACTATTAAAGGAGCAAGAAAACCATATACAACTACTGCAACGACAACTGCAACAGGCCAATCCCAACAATGAAGCGTCCAAACAACTCGAGAAACTACAAGAAGATTTTCAGCGGATGCAGATAAACTATCAGAAAAGCCTGGACGAAAAAGGAAAGAAGTTGTATGCTTTACAAGAAATACAGAAAGACGATCCCAAGCTTTCCGAATTCGTTTCAGAATCTACTAGTTTAAACGAGCAACTTCTGCAGCAACAGGAAGAGTTGGGACGAAAATTATCGCAGTGGAGTCACTATTGCGAGCTGAGCGACAAACTCACCAATCAAGTGACATATCTGCGAAGTGACTACGACCAAGCCGACAGACAAGTGACAGAGTATATAGCTTGGCAGAATGGAGAGGAAGCGAAAAGAGCAAATGCACCTAGAATAAATGAAAGCCATAAAGAATTGCTCTTCAACAAATGGGACGACCAGATCAAGCAGGCAGAACAGGCAGCAGAGGCAGCGGCGACACAGGCTAGTATCCTTATAGACTGTGTAAATGAAAATTTACACAGAGCAAACTTAATCACAGAAACCGCCCCTGGATACCTACCAAACAAGTCACAAATAGAGGCAGAATGGAAAGAGAAAGCGCAGGAAAAGGGTAAGGCAATACAAGTTTTGAACATGTTGAATTGGGAGTGCTATTGGGCATACTTAGTTAAGCCACACAGTCAATGGATGACTGTGAAATGCATCACAAACTCAGCAGAGAAAGTGGTGCCAGCTCTCAAAGATTCTGTTTTCGTAGCCCAGCTCAGCGCAGAAGTCGGCCAACCGACTCTTCTCAGATCCATGCTGAACACTTGCAATTTCAAAGACCAGATCCATAAATAACTTATTTTTAGTAGTTTGCTGTTTCTTTTTGTTTAGATTAGAAAAAGGGCGGTCGTTTGAGAGCCGTATCCTACAATTTTGTAAAAACACTATTATTAGATTTAGGAAGTTGTATTTTAACCCTTCTCATGCATTTAGAGAAGGGTCCAGAGATTTGTCAAAAACTTATCCTCAGAACATGCACTTCTGCACCCTCAGAGGAGGTTTTGATGAATGGATGGATCCAAATTTATCTTTACTTGCATTTTGATATCTGCTACTGATGTTGCACTTCTGTACTCTTGGTAGATTTTAGAACAAGTAGAAATAGATTGTTTTGCTTGAGGCTTATGGGTAGAACTAGTTATTAATGGTACTTTTATCTCTTGACATTGTCTGCTTATACTCTTTAAGTAATTTACAGTTTCAGTTGTTTATGTTTTATTGCCTGAACATATGGGTTATCATTTGGCACTTTTGTACGGTGGAGTCATATGGTTCATGTGTGACATATGAATGGCTTATTATGCGGTATGTTGTTCACAACTGTTTTGCTTAACTTCTTACGCAAAGTAGTTTATCTCAAATGGTTTCTTTTCTTATGATAACTGAATGATCTTTATTACCAATTATTATTCGAAATCTTTTTAGATCGCATAATGGAAGACATACAATCCCAGGTTAGAATAGATTTGATTTGTTGTTTCTCATTAGATACAATAACGTAGAGTAAAGTTAAAGAATCCTATTTAGATTAGCTTTAAAATACTCTCAGATCAACACAGTTCAACTCTATACACACACACAGACACCCAAGATCGGGAAACTGGTCCCGTTATCCCCAGTCGGACCTGCTATACCAAACGGATAAGGAGCTGCTAACCAAGGTCCGGACCGGGTGGGTATCCCCCTTGTTGTTGACCCGATTTTCGGGGCTTCAACATATTTGGCGCTAGAAGGAGGGCCCGAACATAGTGTTTGTTGGAATGATCTTCAAATCATAACATTTGAATCTGGATGGCCGCTCGCAGACTTCCCATTTGGAGCTGCATCCATGTTCCTACCTCTTCCAACACTCCACTTGAAGTGGTAAGACTCTTGTCTCAGGTAAAATTCAATGGTAAGGGTAACTCCTCTGCTTTTAATCATGCCCTTTAATTTATTTAAAGAATTTCGAGTTATGATATTCCAAGAATTGATGAAGGCGTTCTATGCAGGATTTTTACTCTTACACTCACGACGGAAGCTAGAAAATGGTGCAGAGACCTCCCAGTTGCATCGATCCACAGCTGGGATCAATTCATCAAGATTTTTATTATTGAATTTGATTATTATGACTATGACCAGGTAGACAATGAAATTGATCATCTCAGAGAAAACGATGAATCCATTAGAGATTTTAATATGCGATTTCATTTTGATTGTCTAAAGTACGATACAGAGACTGAGCTCATAGATGAAGAATCTCCAGATTATGCTGAACCTTCCCTGCCTCCTATATCTGATCAGGCAGAAATTAGTCCAAGTTTTGTCTCTTTTCTTTCTAATATGAACGAGAATTCCAATTTCAATATGTAAATCGCTCATAATGAAAGAAGCCCTCAGAGCCTAGGAGTTATCCATACTCTAATACAGGAAGACAAAAGCGAAGACGATGGAGGGAAACCTGCCTTAGAGCCAGCAGATGACTTTGATACGAAGTCAGATGACATCGTCGCAAACCAACAGATCCAGACCCCAAGGTCAGAACAACAAAATATTTTTCTTTCAGGAAGTATCAGCACACAAAGGTATGATCTGAAACCCGATGTCTATATTGAATCTGATGAACGGATATGTTTCTATGATAATCTTAAAAACGTTGCTTCAGAATCACACTTCTCGCTTTACCCTGATGTTTTTAATGATGATAACTTTTCCCCTCTCAACGTTAAAGATATTTCAAAAAACATAGAGGATAAGTCAAAAAAGTCATCATTAGATTTTCAAGATAAAGAGATAGCTATAAAACATCCCTCGATTGTTTCCAAGCAAGGAACAGTTGAATTTCCTTGTCTGAAATTATTTGGTCAAAAAGAAGAATCTAGGGAAACTGGTAAAATCTGTCATGATGGTTACTTTGCCAATAACGATGTTATCGATTTATCTCAAGTAACTCATCAAAACCCTAAAAATGAGAGATATTCTGATTCGGAAAACACACCATTTAATCCTCATTTTGAGGCCAAAGATCATTCACCTAATTTTGCTGACCAAGACGATCTCCCAATCTATGACTCATACCTCGAAGATACCCCCATGCCTATTCATAATCATAGTCTATCTTCTGTTTCACATGACCTGGCCAGTTCTTGTGAACAACAAAATTTTACAAACTTATCCCAGTTGTACTGTAATTTTATTTGCAAAACAAATTTTTTTATTATTATTATTCCCACTTACACTCACCTTGTACAAAATCAGATTCTGTCTTAAATTTTCAGTTTTTTGATAGATTTTTTTGGTATAACCAACACCTTATCAAAGAGCACCCAAAAGACGAGCTTCCATTACAGAAAGCTAAGCTATGTCAAGGAAGTACAAAACTTCCTTCATTACAAGATCATCGAGCCACAACATAAATTCATTTTTACTTTTATGATCCAGTAGATACTCAGTTAGAAGGAAGATTTTGCGAGAAAGAAATTTCGGACAAAATTCCAACTGGGATTTTGCATTCTCATTCCGTGTCCAACGTTAACATCCCAAAGAAAATTCCATTCTCAACATCAACGTTGGAAAGCTACACACATACAGGAGTAAAAATGAGAAAGTGGCTTCATTGGAAATATCATTTCACCTAGTCAAATTTTTGTGTAAAATTAGAATAGGAGTAGGAGTAGTTTAGTTAAGTAGTTAGGTTTACGCTTGAGTAGTTGATAATCCAAATAAGGAAAGAAGCCATCCCTATTGTCTACCCGACCTTAGGGAATGTCTACCTCTCACTTCGTTAGTTTTTCCCATGAATAAAGTTTGCTTTGGTTAAACAACATTCGACGTTTATAAAGAGACACCTTTTTTTTCTCTATCAGAATTTTGAACTTCTATTTCTATGAATGACAAATATTTTTATTTAAAAAACTTGGTATTTATTATCAATAGAACTTTAATCCAGATATGATATTAGTTTCAACTCCAAAAAACTGAAGAAAATAATCTCAGCGAAGTAATTGTCTTACGTCGGTACAATGAAAGGCTCCAATAACAAGATGAGGAGTCCCTGTAGAAACAACGATTACCAAAGAAGCGTTATTATTGTCGTCCAGAACTTTCGTAAGGAAAGAAAATTGACTTCCTCCCTGCCAAAGGAAATCACAGCGTTCAGAGAAGCAATCCAATAAAAACACTATATCTCAAAGAATAAGAGGTCTCATCACGAGCCGACTTATCATCATCACAGATATTATAACTTGCTGACTTTGCCAAAACTGTCCATCAAAACAGGGCAACGACTTAAGATTGTTGCAATCAAAAGACAGGGGGTCTCATCACGAGCCAGCTTGTTCAGCAAAGGTATAAATCTAGTGAATGACTGTGTCACAATTTGGCCACCAAACCAAGACATTGTTCTTTAGAGAAAAAAAAAGTGTCAAAATGGGTTTTTCTCTGAATAGTTGTAAACTCCTAGGCAGGATAAAGGATCATTACTGGTTAATAGGTAACCCTGTCGAGGCTATGGACGCCTACTGGCAGCAGAGGCTCTACCTGTGACAAAGAAGCATATTTAAAAAGGTCTGCTATACAGAGAAGACTTTATCTTAAATTTTATTCAAGACCAAGTAAGGGCTGACGTAAATGCAAGGACAAGCTGAGAATACAAGTAAATGGAAAGGAGTTGAAACAAAATATCATTGATAGTTTGAAGTATAATATTTTTATCTTTCTATAATAAAGTTTAAGTTTTCCGAGAAATTTTTTATTATTTTTAGAAGTTTGAAAAACGTCAAAAGAAAGTCAGAGATAATTGGTTCTCCCAAGTGAATCGCCAATTGTTGTGGCCAACAACAACCCCCCCCTTTTTCATTTAGTTATCTACCCAAAATACTAAATGAATAGGGGACCCCTAGTATAATTTTGAGAAGAAATCAAATTTCCCTTCTTCAAAATAAAGATAGCATCGCAGGCTTAAAAGCAGTGTTCCAAATATTTCCACCTAAGTCTACGATGGGGAAAAGGTCTTTAAGAAATTGCATTAACGTGCAAGGCCCCCAAAATGTTAAGCATAACGTCGCGTCGCAATAAGTAGTGTCCATATGGAAAAACCTCACAATCTCCCAATCTGCGATAACGCCGATCGCAATGACCGCACATCGCATAAATGAAATGACAACACTTAACAAACATCAAACTCCTGCGACTCGCGATGTTGCGACCTGCGGCATTGCGATCGCCGCGATGACACATTCTGCGATCCAGCGATTTGCGATAAGTGCGCCTTGCGACGGCACAATCTTCGATAGAGCATAAAGCGAGTCATAAATCATTTAAACCGCAAATCTTTCAGGCACGCCGTTCAAAGATAGACCACTTACCATAACCTGACTTCAAATCATGCGCTTTTAATGATAGTAAGTAGGTTAGTTGTCAGTTATTTAATGAAATAGGACGCGTGCTTTGCTGAAGAATTGTTTTCGCGTAAGGTGGCATATTTAGTATATCGTCTGCATTTAAAACCCTCCCATCATCTTTCTCAATCAATCATTTCCGCCTCGCTTGTAATCTGCAGGAACTAGGAGATAAGAGCATTCAAAAGCAGAACGCAAAAGCAAATGGGAAAGAAGACTAATGCCCAAGGTTCCGAGGCAAAGGAAAAAGAAAAAGAGATGGCCCCTTATACACAGACACTGCATGCAACAGAGACGCAGGAATTTCAACCTGGGAAGGCATGTATAGGCTGCTAGAAGAGGAAAACCCCAGAGTAATGAAGGCAGATAGCGCCACAGGATCGCCAAACTCTTCCGAGGCATCCTTAGAAGAGCTGGCTTGTTCATTTCTCCATCGAATAGCAGCTAGACCCAAGATATTTCCGTATACAAATATGATCAAATGGATACTCGACAATGCAGAGTTACAAGGCAAACAATTCAAGGCTCTAGGGCATGGGCTTATAGGATCATTCGCCGCGCAAGACCTAAAGCTTATGTACCATCTTCCGGAGCCTCAGATGACCTATAACACGCAATTTGTCGAGAAATTTGCAGCAGATAACCCAAATCTAGCAGAAACCACTAAAGAATGGACCAGGAGAGAGGAGCCACTGAAAAAGGATAAAAATGGTAAGTATAGCACAATTTCTCTCACCTCTCCATATTGTTTCGCTGTAGCCATGCTCTGCAGGCTGTTTGGGATGCCAAACATAAATAAATTTTCAGCTGAATGGCTACCACTCTTAGAAGCTGCCACAAATGCCGATCTCGTGGATTGGGCTAAAATATGTTCTGATAATTTGTTTACTGCTGTCATGAATTATCGTAATAAGAGATCCTCATCACAAAGGGTCTACCCCCCGTTTTATCTATATGCTTACATTATGGATTCTATTTGCTATGTATCTAAGTTTCCAAATATGGATTGGAAATGGACTACCCAAGACCCCTCGCCTATTCATGTTTACCACAAAGTACTATGGGATTCACAGTTCGCCCCTCACCTCTATCAAATTTGCCACGGGCTCATTTTACCCCTATATAGGATGATATATGGTGAAGAACCCCTGAGGTGCTCACCCGAAGCGCAAATAGACATCATCCCCATCGTAAGATGGTTCGGGGAAGAATGGTTCACTTATGTCAGAGTGTTTGCGAGCACTATGCCTCCACATGTCCTACCCCTATATGTCCCCGACAAGCTTTTGGCCAGAGAAATTGCCTATCAGACTTGCTCTGAAGGCGGCCTAACCAAAGAGTTAAAAGACAAGAAGAAGGCCATATGGCCTCAGTTTCCTGTAGCTTGTGGAGCCTTCTCATTATTTGATGTGGGACATGCTTTTGCTGAAGTAGGGAATGTGACGTCCCTACAGTTGTTTAAATTCCCCGCTTGACCTTTTGACCTAAATAACGTCGCCCATGATTTCACTATAAGTGTCAGAATAAAAGTGTTCACCGGAAAGAAAGATTTATTTGATGACTTGTTTCAGAATAAAAGTTCATTCCAGGAAGTTTTGCGAGAAGCTAAGTCGAGTTTGTCCCCAGACGACCTCGAAAGATTTTCGTCATATAGAGAAAGAAGACTAGCCGGCATCCCTCTAGAAAAGCTGCAGCCGCTCGCCAGAGAACCTACTCCAAGTGTTAGCCTCAGCGGAAACTCTAGTTCTTCCAAATCTAGATCTGACGTTGTTCAAGGAACACCCGAACGCTATAAAAAAGTCTGCGAGCGACTAAGGGAAAGTAGGTGAAGCAGCTGGAGATACTGCCCAGTCAAGTGCCATGTCACAACCACAGATTATCGCTTCCTCATCAAGAAATTTCCCTCCTCCCGTCACTACATCGTCGCTCGTCACGACCCAGCTCGATAAAGAGTGGGAAAACTTCAACGAGCTAATCAACCTAGAAGGGCAGATCCCAGCAACGCCTATAAGCAATGTGCAAGTAACACAGGAAATGGTTTCAACCGTAGTAGGTAGCGTCTCAGAAGCAGAACACGGTCATATCGCTCCGTCTACCGAACTCCTACTTAGCGTAGAAGAAATTCCCCCACTGGACGTGTTCTATAGTCCTCAAC
Source organism: Pinus taeda (assembly GCA_000404065.3). NCBI lineage: Eukaryota > Viridiplantae > Streptophyta > Pinopsida > Pinales > Pinaceae > Pinus > Pinus taeda. The sequence continues at coordinate 53,410 of APFE030879806.1, forward strand.
ATAAAGTAGTGGTGAGAAGACAAAGGAAAAAGAGAAAGCTGGAGAATACGCTGTCACAGAATGCCGAACATTTAGACGTCTTGTGGAAAGACCCCAACAGCAACCCCACGGAGAATCTTACAAAATTGTCTCAAATTGCAGGAGCATACGCTTCTGCGACTATCGACAAGGCGTCTGAAGTGCAGCAACTATTAAAGGAGCAAGAAAACCATATACAGCTACTGCAACAACAACTGCAACAGGCCAATGCCAACAATGAAGCGTCCAAACAACTCGAGAAACTACAAGAAGATTTTCAGCGGATGTAGATAAACTATCAGAAAAGCCTGGACGAAAAAGGAAAGTAGTTGTATGCTTTACAAGAAATACATAAAGATGAGCCCAAGCTTTCCGAATTTGTTTCAGAATCTACTAGTTTAAATGAGCAACTTCTGCAGCAACAGGAAGAGTTGGGACGAAAATTATCGCAGTGGAGTCACTATTGCGAGCTGAGCGACAAACTCACCAATCAAGTGACAGATCTGCGAAGTGACTACGACCAAGCTGACAGACAAGTGACAGAGTATATAGCTTGGCAGAATGGAGAGGAAGCGAAAAGAGCAAATGCACCTAGAATAAATGAAAGCCATAAAGAATTGCTCTTCAACAAATGGGACGACCAGATCAAGCAGGCAGAACAGGCAGCAGAGGCAGCAACGACACAGGCTAGTATCCTTATAGACTGTGTAAATGAAAATTTACACAGAGCAAACTTAATCACAGAAACCGCCCCTGGATACCTACCAAACAAGTCACAAATAGAGGCAGAATGGAAAGAGAAAGCGTAGGAAAAGGGTAAGGCAATACAAGCTTTGAACAGGTTGAATTGGGAGTGCTATTGGGCATACTTAGTTAAGCCACACAGTCAATGGATGACTGTGAAATGCATCACAAACTCAACAGAGAAAGTGGTGCCAGCTCTCAAAGATTCTGTTTTCGCAGCCCAGCTCAGCGCAGAAGTCGACCAACCGACTCTTCTCAGATCCATGCTGAACACTTGCAATTTCAAAGACCAGATCCAGAGATAACTTATTTTTAGTA
>APFE030879810.1:0-11684 GCA_000404065.3 Pinus taeda
TCCTGCTCTTGCTCATCTCGAGGAAGGAAAGGACGGCGGTGCATCCGAGTATCCTCCTCATCTTGTAAATCAGCTCCCGCATCGTTGATAAAATCTGTTCCACAAAAAGAATAAGAAACACAATCAAAGTGCCAATCATAAAAGCAGCAGAAGTATTTCTTTTGGCGATAACCGAATCCCAAAAATGCAAATAACGATGACGAAAGCGTGCATGAAATTTGCTTCTATAGTCGAGAGTGCCCCTCAATTGAAACCCCCGAAAGAAACACTAATGCTAACAGTTCACCTTGAAGAACATATGTTTACAGTCTTCGACTCTACTACAAAACCTTAACCTCTTAAACACCCATTTTTATTTTTCTTCCGATAAAGCTATCGACTGAGGCACATAATTAAAAAATGCAAAAGCAATTGAAGTCTACCTTCTTCGCCCTCTTCTTCATCCTCGTCTTCGTCACTTGCAACAAGTGCGGTGTCATCTATGAAAGCCGAAGCCCTTCTATGCTTTCGCTTCCTTGGAGTTTCGTCTTCCTCCTCGTCTTCATCTTCTTCAGCCACATCATCAATGAACTGAGACCGCTTGTATTTGCGCTTTCGACTCGAACCCACGTCCTCCTCCTCCTCTTCATCCTCCTCCTCTTCTTCATCCATCATCTCTTCTTCCTCTTCGGGCTCCTCCTCTTCGTCGTCATCGTAGTGCCGAGGCATGGTTGCCCTAAATCAATAGACCTTCAAAAAAAAAAAACCAAGATCGATAATCGATCTCTGGAATTGAATGCCCGTATGCCGAGGGCTTTGAAACCCTAACCTGCATGATGTTATCAGATCGAGTTCAGAGGCAAATAGGGTTTTGCTCTGGTAGTCTAAACCTACTAAATATTGACGAAAAAAACGATAATAACAGTAAAATGATGGGAAAATGCCGAAAATAACAGTAAAATGATAGGAAAATGCCGAAAATAACAATAAATAGATGGGAAAATGCCGAAAATAACAGTACAGAGACGAAAAATATTGCCAGCAATAACAGCACCATGACAAAATACCTTAAAAAAGCCCTACCTTCGATGAAAAAAATCGGGGGTTTTTCCAAACCCTACGATACGCTCCCGTGCGTGGCGAAATAAAAGAAACGAGGGAACGGAGATGAATTTATAGGGTAAGCGGAAGAGGGGTGGTCACCGCCTCAACTCGCCGAAGAGACGAGCCGGTGATACATGGATAACAAAAATCCCAAGCGGGAGGGGAGGGATTGGGCTTTCCCGTCTACTGGTCCTCCTCTCCTTCTTGTCATCGCCGTCTCCCCTTTTCTTCTGTAATGGCCTCCACAACTGAAATCCATGTAATTAGTTATTATAGATAACATGAATCATAACAATTATAAATGATCAGGGTTAACCCTCCGCATCACTTCATCATCGTGGTTTCACTTGATGTTTTGTCTGGGCCTTCATTTACTATTATGACAGTAATTATTAATGGTAAAAAAAATTAGCATCACCCTATGCGAGCATTCTCCAGTTTGCAAGATATCATCATCGCCGTGCATCGTCTCTGTTCTCTTCACATCTTTTACATGAAGATCTCTTACATAACGTTCATAACAATGTTAAGGGAAAATGGCAATACAATCATTATTTAATTATTTAATTTTAAAAAATATTAAATAAATTATTTAATTAATGTTTTTTAATATATAAGTAAATTGTATTGATTAAAGATAAAAGATAATATATTTATCGGAATTAATTTGATGGTTTAAGTACTACAAATTTAAGAAAGAAAATAAATATATTTGTGTATATATATTAAGTTAATTTTAGAATATATTTTCTCTTACATTATCATTCTAAGTAGTATTAGCTTTTATTTATATGATTAAAGTTAAGCGTTAATAAAAAAATATATGATTTTAGTGGAGATAGCTTTAGTAATGATCTAAAGGTATATTGTGCATTTATATGAGTCAGTCATTGGTCTTTTTCGCATGGCTCATGGGATGTATGATTTCATCTGAAGCATTATTGGGGTTAAATAGGGTTGTCCATTGTCCCCTACCCTGTTTGGGATCTATATTGATGAGTTGGAGGCTTTTCTACATGAGCATATCCAAGGCACTAATGGTTGTCTTCTTCACCAGGTCCTAACATCTATTCTACTCTTTGTTGACGACATGGTCCTCCTCTCCTCATCTCCAGAAGGATTATAGAGGCAGTTGGATGCCTTAGCTCTTTTTTGTGATCTTTGACAGTTGACGGTCAACCTGGGTAAAACAAAGGTTATGATCTTCAATGGGGTGAAGAAAACTTCGGACCTTCACTTCCTATTTAGAGGGGAGGAGGTTGAGATCACCAACACGTATACGTACTGGGGGGTGCAATTCTCAAGTCCCTGCTTCAGTTTGCGACCAACACTTCAACCTTGGATCAACAAAGGATATGGATCCTTAGACCTTTTGAGAGACAGTTCTTTCGACATCACTTCAAGGACATCTCGTCCAAGATGAGCCTCATGGACACCTTGATCCGTCCCACTGTTCTATATGGTTGTTATGCAACCAGCTCACAAAATAGAAGAATAAGATAGATCAACAACTTCAAAAGTAGCCTCTTCGAGGGAGCAACCTCCTTTACATTACACAAATGAACAATTCTTGGATGATACAAATGACAAGACCTCCTTTCTATATATAGGAGTCTAAGGGGTCACAATATAATCAAAGCTGACATAATAATAATAATGTAAGGGCACAACAATAACAATAGTGGGCTTCTCTGCGGCACAATAATAACAATATGGGGACAACATGGGTACAACAATAACAATAAGGGGCTACAATGACAATAATAATAAGGGAATACACTAGTATTATAGGGACCTAACAATGGCTCAGAGATTTGGGGACCATCTTTACTTGAGTCGGATTGGGCTTCACTTGAGAGAGTCCAGATTCTTCTTCTCTGCCACATCATTAGATGCAAACAGATAGTACCTTAGCACATCATCCTTGCAGAGTTTGGAGCTCAGCCCTTTCGACTTGAGACAGTCTTCAGTTTGGTCTCATTCTTGCATCATGTCCGGGGATTTGCAGACTCGATAAAGAGTAGGGACCGTTACCCTTACTTGGCATATTGCTCTTCTGAGACTATTGCTCGTTCTACTCCCTTGGGCGAGGCTAAATGTTGGTTTATAAGAGTTTCAGATTCTTGAAGTCAATGGGCATTCAGTTGGATCGTCTCCCTCCTTTCCGATATTCCTTGGATGCTCATGGTCACCTTCTACCTACTAGATAGGAGTTGGACAAGATCATCAAGGAGGACATCTACAGGGAGTTTTTCCAAGTCACCTGGGTCAATCCTCGAGGAGGGTTGTGCCCAAAGATGGCCTTCTACGTTGAGCACTTCTTGGAGTTGAGAGACAAGCTCATTATTCGACCCCAATATACATTTTACCATTGGATGCATGCTCTTTGCATTCCTGTAGGCCAGTTTAGAGTAGGTTCTCATAGACTTCGGGTATAGAAGGCCCACTAGATTGATAGACCAGATAAAATATGCTAGGTATGTCATTTACAGGAAGTAGAGACCAGGGTGCACTTCATTTTTGGATGCCCTATCTACTACGAGATCAGAGGAAGGTTCCATTACTTATTCAGAGACTCTCAGACCCTCGCAAACATTTTCAGGTATCCTGGTTAGAGATGTATGGCCTTATATGCAAGGGGCTCTCAAGTTCCGAGCGCATATTCTTCAGCCTCCCATCAGACTAGACCCCACACAGAGGATCGCAACATTTTTCAGGGTACTACCTTTAGACAGAGGCACAAAGAGAATGATTGATACCATTTCATATCCAAACTCTAGACCAATGAGGATTCATGGGACCTCACCCTACCACACGAGATCTCAGTGACAAAACCGTCTCAGATTCGTCCCTGGGAGACAGACTAGGTCCTCTAGACCTCAGTAGTGTGCGAACTCCCAAAGACAATGATTTAGTGGACAATCTGCACCTCCCACTGGCCCTTCATCGGACAACAAACTTTGTGGAGTTTTTTCATTGTTCTTCAGTCAGCCTCAGATGTTAGGAGAGATGGGTCTGATCCTCATACTAGCCCCTGGATCTTCTTCGTCAAGGCATTTCATGCATTGTATCATTTATGTTCATGCATTGTACCTTTTATGCATTGTGGTTTTTATAGGAGACCGTTTGGTTCTCCTGCATTGTATAGACATCATTGTAGTCAACATTCCCTTTGACCTACTTTGTGGTCATTAGTTGGACATAAATATAATTTTCTTATCTTATATAAATACTTATCTCAAACCTGATTTTAGTTATGGAGTAAAATCTAAGGTTGCTTCTAATTCACTAAGGGGTCATCTTCTTTGGATGTGAAGAAAAAGGTTAATGTCCCAAAACACAAAGGTATTTAGCTAGAGCAAAAGTTTGTCTCCTAAAATCACCAATAAGTCATTTTAAGTGACATGCTTTTATTAAATATTTACAATAAATTAACCCACATTCACCAACAACGATTGCTACTAATTCAAAATCAAATTATAATAAGCATTGAACCATGAAAAAAAAAAAACAAACAAACAACCTAATTTTATGAGAAATTACAAATTTGATATAAATTAATAAAAAATTTATACTATAATCAAAATTTCATTTTGACCCAAACTCTACACACAATAATACTAAAAAAAACTATAACTTCTTAAGTTGTAAATTAATTTGCAATGGAATTGTTAAATTCTCGCAATATAAAAATGTTTATATATTATATAATATATAATTATATAAGTGAAAGAAGAAAAAGAATTGTTAAATTCTGCGAATTATAAAAAAGGTTTGTAACATTAATGAATGATTTTAACAATATAAGAATAAAATTTTTTCTACTTTAACTTTTTAATTTTATTTATTTTAATTTATTGAAATTAACATATAATTTAATCTATTAAAATATATTTTAAATATATTATTATTATATGATTATGAATATTAATAATTTAAAAATCTAAATTTAAAATAAATTAATATAAATAAATTAAATATTTTTTAATTTAAATTGAAAATATATTTATATTTCATAAAATTTGTAACAGGAACAATTGTATAATCTTCATAAATATTTGATGTTAGTCTTGAACAATATTGTAGTAAGCAATAAAATTCTAAACTATGATCCAAAACTATGTCTTGGAGTAGGCATATGGTCATTATAATGTTCTAAAAATGCTAGCTTGTAGATCCTCCAAAAAAGACCAATTAAATATAGACACTTACAAAACATGTTTTGTAGGCAAGCTTATGGAACTATGGTTAAGCTTAGAACCTCATCCACTTTAAGGTTTCCTTTTGCTAGATGGACCCCCTCATTCATGAGGAAGTTTGCCTTCTTGTTGTTGTGCTTAAGGACATGTGAATAAATGATTTGGAGTGAAAGCTTTCTATCATATGATAGATATGTTTTACAATAGCTTGGAGTTTGATGTTAGATGGGAGAAAGCTATTAAATATTGACAGATTGTTTAACTTTCCAATCACACACTTTGAAGCCTCATTGGAGTCTTATTGGTGGCAAGCCATCATTTTTTTAGATAAACATAGGACATGAATCAAAATAGACCGATGAGACCGATTAATGGTAGCCCTGAGGCTAACATTAGTTCATAACATTTTATGTAAAATACTTTGGGCAATGTGGCTACATATAATACTTTGGGCATTACCACTATACTTTGTAACATCATGATAGTGATGACATATGGTTTCCATCTGCCTTGTGGTTGTTGGCATGTCAGCATGTGCTTTTCCCTACCATATGGCTCTGCTTTGTGGTTTGTTTCCATGTTAGCATGTGGCCAATGGCTATTGGTATGTTGGCCATCTACTCTTGGCTGCCTTTTCCACTTGGTGCTTGCAAGCAAAACCCTGAGGCTATTTGGTTGCAGTCAAGTGTAGCCAAAACCATCTCGGCTCCTGCAATTTATTCTCCAAACTCACATTCAACTCCTTGATTTATCTAATATGTTCCTTAATCATGCACAACCCCTGTGTTTTTATTTTAATCTCAGACTCAAGCCCGTTGAGCATCATCTCATATGCTTGAAGCATTCACTAGCCCTCATGGACCTGAGCCTTCAAGTGTAGGTGGGTATCAGGTTGGGACTCCTTGCAACCATTTTTGTTACATAATACATTACTTATGCACTTTTGTAATTTCTTATACCTCCATTGCTTCTTCCCCTAGTCTCCGCAAGAGAAGCAAGGCACCAAGTCAAGCTTTTTGTTGTGCCAACTTGTACACAAAATTAAGACATTATGTTAGACTGATGAGTAGGTTATATGTCATTTTATTTGTTTTATCAGTTGCATGTAAAAAAAATATGTGAAGTACCATGCCTCTTTCCTTCTATTCTCTTTTGCTATAGTACGAAGCCCTCTTACTTACATACAAATAAATAAACCATTTGTGTATACAGAAAGGCATAACAACTACACTTGTTCTTCTCGCTATATGAACATGACATCTTCCTCATGTGATTCGAATACATCTACCAAAACTCTTTTTGGAGTTATATAAACACTTCCAAGGCACATCTCAAAGGCAAGGTGAAGAGATTTTATAGGTATACAAAAACTTGCAAAACACGGTTCATTGGTTTATCTCACTCTTTTATTGTTCAATGCAATATTAGATAACAATGAGAGGGATATATAGAATACTACCAAATAGTAGTTTTTATCATTTTTATAAACATGGAAAGAGAAGGAAAGCCCAAAATATGAAGCAAATAAGCATATTTACAAAATCTAACTAAGAGTCATTTTGCACTTGTCCAATGGGCAATTTGGGTTTAAAGAACATTGAAATTCTTTGCATATGCCCAAACCATGTTGAAGCATATGCAAGATAATTCAATTTATGGGCCAACACAACCATAAAAAGGACAAATTATGGAGTCATGGGGTAAGATACATGGACTTACAGTTGAGCTTCACTCATGTCAGTTAGTAGGAGCTGAATTGTTTTGAGGAGAAGCACAAAATCTTCTCTCTTCAACTAATTAATATCAACTAGGCTACCCATTTTGAGTGTGGTAGAGCAAAACAATCATAGCTTCCTTAACATTAATAACCACTGAATTTTTAACTATGTTGAACTTTGAAATAGTTTATAGTATTGCAAATGGAAAATGGTAGGCCCTTTTAAATGTAATGGGCAGATGTAAGTAACCATGGGGTATAAATAAGAATTTCAAACTATGGCATCCCCCGTGGGTTAATTCCCCTTGTAATTATGTAACCATAAATTAAAATGGCTAAGAGAAAGGGACACATATTCCATTGCTTAAGGAGGTAGATTTCTTGAGGAATTGGTTATTTTAAATATTAGTCATGGGTTGACTAAGTGGTTTTAATGTGTTGACTATGTAATAATTTCAATTGAAAAATATAGGATAGGCCCATGTGTCTTTGGACATAATTTCAAGCAAGAGAGGACAAAAGTTGAAGGTAGAGGATTGTTTTCTATGTCCAAGAAGGATGGGCCATGTGGATCTTTGAGAAGATAGATGGTTAACTTGTTGAAATGCGTAGGGTAGAGCGAGGAGACAATCCTTCAAGGAGTTAGAAAAACCACAAGAAGGGGAGGTCGTGAAGGTCTAGGGAATCATACACGATTGATGCACATAGGCAGGAAAAAGAGGAGGCCAAGAGGCTCTCAGGGTAACATTCATTCTTCCATTTGGAAGGGGCAGAATCAACGCAAGGGGGAGAAGAAAAGCAAGACATTCCTCACGAAGTGGAATGGAATAGGGAAAGGAAATTCAACATATAGGGAGAACTCAAACTGAAAACAAACCAACTGAAGAAGCTAAGAGGGTTTGTTGGTGGAGGATAGATAATAGTTGCTTGCCAAGGATTGGTGAAGCCACCGAGAGTGATTTTCCTTAGAATGAAGAACCCACTGGGAAGTTTGTGGAATGATGAAGCTACTAGATAGGGGAAAAATATACTCAGGTACCTGGGGTGGTTGAGGTAACACCAGGTCTGGCCCTGGGCTAGGAAAACTGGTGCTTGCACTCTCTGAAGAAATGCCTACCAAGGGTGATCTTTGTGCTCCCATGGTAGTTTATCCAGTTGAGGAACCTTCCCATGTTGAATTCTCATTCTCATGTGGTTGCCTAAGGAGTGAAGAAACCAATGAGTGTGGCTTTCCTTGGGAACCACTGGGAAGCTTGTGATTTGAAGAACCTATTGATTCATTAGTAGCTTGTCACTAAAGAACATTGCCATATCTACATATTGAGTTCTCCTCCTCTTGAAAATGAGTAGTGGTTTGTATAGGGCTGAAGAACACCAAGGGTGGCTTGCCTTATGACTTAAGAAACCACTGGGAAGCTTGTGGCCTTAAGAGCCTAATGATTCATTAGTAGATTGCCATTGAAGAACCTTTCCATGTATAATAATATTACTCCCCTGATTTAGAGATGTGATTCTCTGTGAAACAAAGAACCCCTTTGATAAAAGCTAATTGAGGTAAAGTTACTAAGATTGAACAAGTGGTCTAAAGAACCTATTGATTCATCAGTAGCTTTCCACTAAGGAACGTTCCCATACAATACTGAGATTATGCTTGTGGACTAGAGATTTAAGTCTATATGTTTATAAAAGATCCTCAAGATGAAGCTAACGAAGATTAGGCCATGTGACATGACAATGGGAAGTTGTTGAGAATAGTTGAGGGAAGTGAGTCAACGTGCATTTGGTTAGCTGATTGGGTGATGGGTAAAGGTGGGTTACCTTAAAGGCCCCTTTTTAGCTGGAATTAGTGATTTTACATGGTTTATCACTCCATCCTCGAGCTATGGAATTTGGCTCGGGGTGATAGCTGCAAGAAAAACTTAATTGCAGCTTGTCTATGGTTGGGTGGAGAATTGAAGTCCCAACCTCAGTTGCTGACCACATTTAATCAGATAAGTATACTCAAGTTTTTCACATTGAATGTTAAGTGTATGTTAAATGTGTAGGCTTAAGGCCTATATTTGATATGGATTAAATGTGCTAGTCCAATGCTTGTAATATATCATGGAATGTGATTTCCTACATGCTTAAGGAATGTTGATTAACCTATAAGATCCCTGGGTCATTGAATGAATTCCTATATGTATTCATGAGCTTGTTTCATATTTATTACTAGCCTAAGAGGCTTGTAGACCTCTGAGTTGATATGAGCTTGAATTTGGTCCATTAATGGACCTAAGTGAATGAATGGATAGATCTTTGTCTTACTTGTTATTAAATTAACAGATTTGGCTTCGAGGCCTTATTATCAATTGCTAAGCTCAGGAGGTATAATGTCGTATATGCGTATATGTGTGTGTGTGTGTGTGTGTGTGTGTTAAAATGAGTGGGTTGATCCCTATTAAAAGCTCAGGACAGATATCAAAACATGTGCATATATATGTCTAAATAACTATATACTCATAGGTGGGGTTGAAGCCTCTATAAGCTTAGGTAGGATAACTCGAATATTATGTAGGCGCACACAATATAAGCTAATAAGGGATAGCTCTAAGAACTTCACGATGATATGTATATGTATATTTATGTACTTGTATGATTATGAGTAGGGGTTGAGCGTTAATGCTTTAAGGGCCTAGCCTTCAAGTCATGATAGCCCATATGTGCGAGCATCGTGACTAAGCTTTGAGGGCAGGAAAGGCCCAAAACATATTTACATACGCTGCAAGGGTTGGAAATCTTTTGTTGAGGGTTAAAAGAGTGGACCCTTGCTGAGCATAATGTTGGCATTAATGTCAAATGGGCAAGGATTATAGATGCATGGTGTGTCAAGTTTAGGGGGAGTCCTATGGTTGCTAGAGTTTTTGATATAGAACCATCATAGTAGCAGGATGAACAAAGAGCTAAAATATTATACCTATGGCAGTTAGGTGGCTCAGAATTTGAAGGCACTTCTGCCTCAAGAGATATGTTCATATGCTCCTTGAAGTGGCACAGTTTGATAGTGCTCAAAAATAATTTTCCAATGATAGTTGAAGTTTGAATTTGGCCCTCAAGATCAAAATTTATTCTCAGTCAAATTTAGGCAGGTTAAAAGGGGTCAAAGGTTGTAGAGAAGCCAAAGTTAATGAACCCCAATGTTGGCGCTAGTTTGGCGTTTGGACAAACATGGTGGAGTCTTTGGTGGAGTAGTTGGCAGAGGACAATAGTTAAATAGTGGGCAAGTTCAAAGGTGCATTTTTATCCACACGTCCCCTTAAACTCATTATGAAAAATGCAAGAGGGTTTGTTATTGGCAGTATTTTCCATACTGTCGATGAGGAGATCAACAACCTATGTTAAAAGTGGGACCCTCTCCCCATTCACAACCAAACCAGAAAAGGGGTGTCTGCGTAAAACCATCGATAAAAATGGTTAAGCGTAGTGGAGACGAGCTCGGGGTGAACTAAAAAAAAGGTACAACAGGTGCAAAGTTGGACCAATAGAAGCTCAGGAGGTACAAAATGGGCCCTGCCCAAGAGACATAACCCCATAAGTTACAAAGGATGGCATCAGGTGAAGTTATGGGGTGATAGGTATCCAAGTGGATGTGGCATAAGATGTCAGTAGCGGTAAGTTGACACATGAGTCACATGACACATTCAAATTTGATGACGTAGATAGGTAGATGCACAGGTGGAAGTGATGGTGGTAGATGGCATCATCATGATGTAAGGCATAGATATGTGGAAGAGCGGGATAGTGACACGTGGCATGCAGGATTTGGTATTTTTGGGTGGCCAAGTGGGCCGAATAATGGATGAAACATGGCATCACACAAAGCTCGACACATGGAAGTTGATACAAGTGGCAGACAGGTCATCATGGAGACTAGTACACATCATCCCAATAAGTCGCTCATTGGCACATGTGTGCAAGCATGGTCCCACATGGACACATCATCTTGAAGGATCATCCCTAGAGTTTTTTGTTGTAACCTATGTTAATATGTCTAGGGTGATGGGGCGTCAAGAGGACATGGAAGACATGATGGGTGGGACATGGTGGCAGAACAGGTGATACACAACTAGAGTTACAGACCAATCAGAAGGGCGCAAGCAACATGGAGGGGCAATCCTATTGGAGAATGTAACTAAGTTTTGTCTTCATACTTGTATCAAAATGATTTTTATTTTAAAAGAACAAAATATTTTCAACAATTGATTTCTTGCTCAAGAAATTATTATTTTATTAGTTATGCATGTTCTTCATGCTTTTAGGTTTTCTTGAGTTAAAGAGTCAAAGTCTTATTTGGACCTATTGAAAAGAAAAAGGAAAGAGAATTTTTAATTATGTATTTTGGGTAAAAATTTCCTCTAGAAGTCAACTTGTCCCTACCTATCACGTAGGCTTTGCCCTAAGGGACATGACAATTCACACCCCTCTAGACAAGTATAAATAGAAGAAAGTTGGAGCTCATTTTGAACACACAATTTTGGGGCATCTAATTTGAAATTTCACAGAGAAAGAGGAGGATCGAAATTTGAATAGAAGGAGGGTTTGACTTGGCTTCTATAGGGTGGAAGGGTCTTGGATATCTCATTTGCTCTGATTCTATAAGAATATATTTTTTTCAATTTACCCTTGGCTTGGAACCTATATCTTGT
>APFE030879815.1:0-15138 GCA_000404065.3 Pinus taeda
CTCAATCGGGGGTGGCATAAAGACACAAGGGCATGGTTAAACTATTGGGAGATCAACAAGAATGATGCATTGCAAAACATAGATAACATTAAAGATATTGTTACTTCTAAGTTCAAAGAAAAAATGTGGTGTGAGAAATATTTAGTGCCTAAAAGAAAATTAAGTTATTATAAGAAGGTCATCAACCCCACCCTAGAAGATGAAAAGTATATCTCTATTTTAACTAGCTCAAAGAAGAAAATTAATATAGCAAAGATTAGAACGAATTCTCATGAGCTCCATAGTGAAACAGGTCGTAGGGCAGTTCCTAAAACGCCATGGATGGAAAGGATCTGCCATATATGTGAGAATAGGAACATCGAGGATGAAAACCAATTCCTCTTAGCGTGCCCCACGTACAACCACATTAGATCTCATTTTCACAATCTTTGTTATAATACTGACCTTTCTAGCCTTTTACAATGTCAAAATTGTAGTGAGCTTGGGAGGGTTCTCTCCAAGCTTTTTGAAAAAAAAAAGCAATAGGAAATAAAACCCCAAATTTTTAAATTTTTTTTTTTTTTTTTTTTTTTTTTTTTTTTTTTACATTTTTATAGGATTTTTGTCTTTATATATATATGTGTGTGTGTGTGTTTTGGATTTGATTTTTTGTGTCATGTTTTTTTATTTTTATTTTTATTTTTATTGCTAACATGAAAATCACCAACATTAAAAAAAATTATCCATACTCAATTCATTAGAAAATTTAAAGTGTAAAAACTAAGCCCTTTAAACAAAAGGGGTTGATGCTCATGAGCACTTTCCAAAATCAAGATGAAAATCACTAACAAAAAACTAAATGTTCACACTTGATACATTAAAAAAACTTAAAGTGTGAAAAATAAACCCTCTAAAAAAATGTGTTGATGCTGCATCAACATTTTTCAAAATTGGCATGAAATCATTATCATTTAAAAAAATTGTTCATACTTGATACGTACAAAAATTTAAAGTGGAAAAAATATGCTCTAGAAAAAAAGGTGTATTCTGAATCACCATTTTTCAAAATCGACTGATTTTTTGCTACTTCAAAAAAATGGGTGCTAGATCACTTTCTCATTTGATTGGTAACTATGTTAAAAGTGATAGAAATTAGATGGAATGTAGTTTGTTGGGTATCATTTTCAGAACCTAAGGTCGAAACAGTAACACATGGCACATTGTACAAGTTCACTCTTCTAAGCCAATCTATAATTAGGTCATTGTGGGAGATTGGGCATAACTCTTTCTTCGGGAATCCAATTGTGATCCGACTTGCGTAGTTGGAAAGAAGATTCAGAGCTCTATCATAGGTCGAAATTTCAAAACTTGGAGATCCAAAATTAGAAAGTTACAAGCATTTCAAGAATGAGCGAACAAAGCGGAAAAACATGTATAGTATTTTTTTTTTTTTAATTTTCATAAGCCTTTTTTGAGAAGGTAGTTTGAAGTGATTCAAAGGGCATTATGAAGCATAATTATCATTCATTGATGACCTGAAGAAAGAAAATGGAAACACCTAGTAAGCAACCTAAAATCTCTACTATGACACATGAAGAAGAGGAAGAAATGCAACATGACATATCAAAATTACGAGACCAAGTGCAACAAATTTTGCTCTCACAAAAAGTAACTGAAGCTAAGATGGATGGCATGGAAGCTAATATGGATGCTATATAAGCAAAATGTAAAGGTAAAATGGAAGATTTGAAGATAGATTTGACAAAGTTGCTACAAGAAATGCTTACTAATGGTGAAAGGGTAGTATAATGGAAACTCATGATGATAACAAAACAAATGTTAGTCATGATTTCATAGACTCTAACGTTGGATTGAAGACCCACCATGTTCTAAAGATTGAAATGAGGAAGTTTCATGGAAAGGATCCCGTGACATGGATACTACATATGGAGCAATATTTTGATCTCCATAATGTGAAAAGCAAACAAAAGGTATGCATTGAAATTGTATATTTGGAACTCAATCAGTTTGTGTGGTATTGATGGCTTTGCTCTGGTAAACAAATTGTCACATGGGAACTTTTTATGGAAGAAATTATAGCACATTATCAGGATAAAATAAGAAACACATTTTTTAGCCAATTGATAAATCTCAAACAAAAGGGTTCAATGGTGGAGCGCATTGAGGACTTCCAAAAATTTAATATAATGGTAAAAGATATTCTAGAGGAGCATGTTGACACCACAACAATTGCTAGAAAAAAGAGCAAAAGGACTTTGTTACAGTTGTGATAGAATATACACTAAGGGTGATAAGTGTGTTGAGAATAAATTATTTTACATACATTTTGAAGAGGAGGAAGAAAAGGAACATGAAACATCAAAACAATACGATACACACCAGGAACAAACCATATCTTTTAACAAGAGAAAGAAGAAATGAATCTTACCATATATTTTAACACATTGGCTAGAATTACCACTCCTCAAACTATCAACATAAAATGACATATCAAGAAGAAAAAGGTAATAGTGTTGATTGATTTGGGCAGTACCCATAATTTTATTCATTTTAAGATAGCCAAGGAATTGAATTGCTTCCTATATCCAGCACCAGAGTGTCAAGTGATGGTTGCAAATGGAGGAACCATAAATTTCTCTGGAAAGTTCCATAATATCAAGCTATCCATGGGATAAAATGTGTTGAATATTCCAATGCTTTCCATTCCAATGGGTGGTGCTGATGTTGTACTAGGAGTCCAATGGCTACAATCTTTGCATATGATAACTTCTAATTTTCAAGAAATTTTCAAGAAATTTATTTAGGAAGGAAGAGAAGTTGAATTAAGGGGTATCACAGGAAAACTGAGAAATATAATAAGCTATAATGGCATGACAAAGCTTCTAGAGAAAGAACAACAAGGTGTAATTGCAAAATTATGTTCGCTAGAGGTTCTCGCGTTAGAAGCATCTCTTTCTCCAGATCTCCAAAAAGCCTTGGAAAATCATTCCAGGGTATTTGAGACTCCTAAAGGCCTCCCACCTATTTTTTATCATGATCATGCTATTAATTTGATTCTTGGAAGTGTTCCTCCAAACATTAGGCGTTACAGATATCCCTATGCCCAAAAGAGTGAAATTGAACATATGGTTGCAGAAATGCTAGAGGCTGGTAGAATTCAACCTAGTCAAAGTTCTTTCTCTGCTCTAGTAGTATTGGTGTAGAAGAAGGATGGATCATGGAAAAGATAAATTCCCAATTCTTGTCATTAATGAATTATTCGATGAATTGCATGGAGAAATTTACTTCACCAAGTTAGACCTTCGTTCAGGATATCACCAAATCAGAATGAAGACTGAAGACATTTTGAAAACAACATTTAGAACTCATGAGGGTCATTATGAATTTTTGTTCATGCCTTTTGGCCTTACCAATGCACTTTCTACATTTTAAGGTTTTATGAACTCCATTTTGAAACCCTTCCTTAGAAAACTTGTGTTAATTTTTTTTATGATATACTAATCTATAGCAAGTCTTGGAAGGATCATGTTCAACATGTTGACAGAGTACTCAAACTATTGGAGGAGAAACAATTATATGCAAAAACCTCCAAATGTTTCTTTGGAGTACAAGAGGTGGAATATTTGGGTCATATTGTATGTCATGAAGGTGTTAAGGTAGACCCTAGCAAAATTAAATCCATTAAGGAATGGAAAATCCACACATCCATAAAGCATCTGCAAGGATTTCTCGGGTTGACAGGGTATTATCACAAGTATTTTAAGAATTATGGGAGAATAATGGCACCTCTAACAACATTACTGAAGAAAGATGCATTTTCTTGGACTCCAAAAGTAATGAAGGCCTTTGAAAATATTAAAGAGGCAATCTGTCAAGCACCGATCTTAGCTATGTCAGACTTCACAAAAACCTCTTTTGTGGAATGTGATGCCTCAAGAAATGGAATTGGTGTTGTTTTAATGCAAGAAGAAAGACCCATTGCTTTCGAAAGACATCCAATCAAAGGAAAATATTTACACAAAGCTATTTATGAGAAGGAAATGTTGGAAATACTACATGCACTTAAGAAATGGTGACCTTACCTAATGGGAAGATACCTCAAGCTAAAAATAGATCATGATAGTCTTAAATACCTTTTAGAACAAATATTATCTTCAGAAGAGCAGAAAAAATGGGTCACAGAGATGTTGGATTATGAATTTGAAATCATCTACAAAAAAGGGAAGCAAAATGTTTTGCATATGCACTCTTAAGAAAGGATGAGGATGTGGAAGCATTGCTTTGCTCCATTTCTATTATCCAACCAGGTTGGATAAACGAAGAAAGGGATGGAAGTAAGAATGACAAAGAAGTTTAGCCACTCATTCAAAATTTACAGCAAGATCCTAGTACATCTAATACATTTAGCTGGAAAAATGATTCGTCATGGTACAAAGATCACTTATACCTCTGTAATAATTCCCAACTCAAACAAAAGATTCTTATGGAATTTCGCGCATCTCCCTTAGGAGAGAATTTAGGATTTTTAAAAACTTACCACAGGGTTAAGAAGGAATTTTTTTGGGATGGCCTTAAATCTAATATTCAAAAGTTTGTAGTGGATGTCTGGTTTGCCAACAAAATAAAGTTGAGACAATTAAGACTCCAGGTCTATTACAACCTTTATCTATTCAAAGTCAATGTTGGGAAGAGGTTTCAATTGATTTTATCATAGGTTTACCCAAGTCCAAAGGAAATAGTGTCATCATGGTGGTAGTGGATAGATTTACCAAGTATGCACACATTTGTGCATTATCTCATCCATTTAAAGTGAGTACAGGTGCTACTATACTTATGGAAACAATTAAAAAGCTACATGGAAACCCTAAGATTATTGTAAGTGACAGAGATCCTATTTTCATGGGAAATTTTTGGACAAAATTATTTTCTTGTCTGGGTACTTAGTTAGATGACAGCTCATTGTACCATCCTCAATATGATGGGCAAACTGAGATAGTGAACAAATGTTTGGAAGGATATCTCCGTCGGTTTGTATCTGATAAAGAGACACAATGGGTCAAATGGTTACCTCTCATTGAATGGTGGTATAACACTTCCTTCCATACTGCACCAAAAATGACCCCATTTATGATGCTTGATGGATATCATCCACCATCCATCACATCATATTTAAGAGAAAATTCTAAGGTTCAAGCAGTGGAAGATCACATCGACCATCAACAAAAATTTCTCCAACACTTAAAGGATAACCTCACTTTGCCGCAAAATAGAATGAAACAACAGGGAGATCAACACCGTAGTGAAAGAAGTTTTGATGTAGGTGACTGGGTATTTCTACCGCTACAACCATACAAACAAATGTCCCTCAAGCAAGTTGAGAAGGACAATAAGTTATCAAAAAACTATTATGGTCCATACAAGGTGTTGCAAAAGATTGGTACTATGGCATACAAATTGGAACTTCTTGCATCTTCCCAAGTGCACCCAATTTTCCATGTTTCATTCTTAAAGAAGGTTATAGGTGACAAAATCCCAGTTCAAACAATATTTTGAGAGCTTGACGAGGAAGGAAAAATCATATTGAAACCTGAAGCAGTCACAGAAGCAAGAATGTGACAACTGCAAATTCGATCAATTTCATAGTATCTCATCAAGAGGAAGAACTTACTTGTTGAAGATTCTACGTGGGAGTATGAGAATTTTATACAGAAGTAACTAAAACTACTCAGGCGTTGAGGACAACACTTTTTTTAAGGAGAGGGACATGTTAGGTCCCTATAATACTAGCGTATTCCCTTATTATTATTGTCATTGTACCCCTTATTGTTATTGTTGTGTCCTTTCATTATTATTGTTATGTCAGCTCTGATTATAGTGTGACCCCTTAGACTCCTATGTATAGAAAGGAGGTCTTTTCATTTGTATCATACAAGAATTGTTCATTTGTGTAATCTAAAGGAGGTTTCCCCTTCGAAGAGGCTACATTTTAAGTCATTGATCTATCTCTTTCTTCTATTTTGTGAGTTGGTTGCATAACATGCTCTTCCTATCATTAATATTGCCTACCCAATCAACATCAGAATATGCCTTCAACTTAAACTCTCTTCTTTTAGCATACCATACTCCATAACACTAGTATAAAATGATAAATTAGTGACTCGGTGACTAAAAAAGTTAGTAACCACAACATTTCAAAGTGAAATACTACCATAAATGAGCAATATTAAGTGACCCATCTAAACATGACTAACATAAATAGCTAATTTAGTCTTGGGTTAAGATATACGACTAGCGAATAAGTAATACAACTAAAAATGACTAACATGAATGACTAATTTAGTCTAGGAACAAAAATATGGATACCTAACAAGCACTGCAATAATACAAATTAGTGATTTATGTTAGTCATTTTAATTGTGACACGAGGTTAATCATGAGATCACTCACATTCCCTAATAATTAAGGTCCCACCTCTTTCACTTGTAGTTGAATTAACTTTTAAATTGGCCACATGATTTTTCTTTTCAAGAATATGGAGCCATTGCACTTTTTCAAATGTGCCACAAGTATTTCTTATTTTTTTTCAAAATGGAGGCTAGACAAAAGGCATATGGAAGAGTGTTCAAAAGCATGTGTTTAACAAGGATGGTTGAGCCCCCAGTGATAATTAGTTTTCTAATTTATGGATTGGTGGTTTGGTTGAGTTATCATAGCTTACTGTAAGTGTATATTATTTCTTAGTGATGACTTCAATATGCTAGTCCTAGATATAAACTATTTCCCCCTTAATTTATAAATAGACCCCCCTACACCTACCACCTTTTTTTTAAATGATCTTTGTAAATCATCATTAAACATATTTTGAGTATAATGTAATTTCAAGTAGACAAGGATAACATATCCATCAAGGCCCAATACCTTGTAAAAATATTTAAGTCATTACAACAATATACTGAATATGAGCTTAACATGTCACTTCTTAAAATAGAACCCACGTGGAGAGAATGAAAATTATTTCTTCCATCACAACCCTATACAACACAATAATGCATTACACAACTTAACACATAATATTGAAAAAATTGAAATTATAAATCAATAAAATAAGAGAATTCATTTGATTCATCCCCAAATTTATATCCATACTTTGGTTTATGTTTTCTTTTAGCAGGTAGTTTGGTTGACAGTGTGAAGGATTTTCCATATTTGGAATGGTTTATGTTTTCCTTTGGCTGGTAGTTTGGTTGACATTGCGAGAGATTTTTGGCAAGAAATTTTCTTCAACAAGTATGGAAGGATAACCAAAAGTGGATTAAGAGGGAAAAAAGGAGAGTGTAATTTGGTAGAGAAGTCATGGGTTTGAATTCTCCTCCTAATTGGGTCGGAGATTCATGTTTAGTGGCATGAAGAGTTGGTTATCACTATGTAATAGGCATCAAAGAAACTGGAAAATGCCCTCTTTTAGGTTAAACATGCCTGTGTTGATAACTATCTCTATTTCCAATATATTCTCGTGTGAAATTTGGCCTAATTAGTTTTTGTTATTCTTCAGTCCCATGGTGTATGGATGTTTATACTATTCAACTTCTTACCATAATACCTTTGCTACATTGAAGTTTGTTGGTTATTAGTTTTTCACCACTTTAATTTTTTTCTTGTGTTATAAATAATGCATTAGCACTACGATTTAATGTCCATGATAAAGGGTATATGGCTTTTAGTATTAGGATGGCCTTTGTTTGATCGCATAGGGACATGTTTATCTTATTCACATCACTTCAAAATCCTAAATTTAGACATAACCTATCCCCATTACATGAAATCTAATTATAAATACAATTACCCTTACAGTGAGATCAATGGTGTCTGGCTGGCGCATAACACTAGCCTTGTTTGTTTTTGTTATCCACATTTTAAATAACTTCATTGTATGTGAGCCCCTTAAGTGTCTTCTCTTCAAGTGTTCATCTCTTGACTTAGGCTAAAAACACAGAATAAAGGGTAACCACAAAGCCCAGTTATTTGACCTTTGGAGGAGAAGCCCTGAATAGGCTAGCAAGGACATTTACTAAAATATGAAATTGTTTTGCAGCTCAAATCCTCCAATAGAAGGAACATAGTCTAGCAATAAGAGAAGAATTGTGGTGGTTCAAGGGATATTATAGCATGTTCAAAAACGACAACTTAGATAACATAAATACGAGGATTCATAGGACAAAATTTATTTATAAGTTTGTGAACCTTGGTTAGGGTAATTGTTACTATGGATTTGGATTTGTTGTAGTTCATGGTCATCATATGTGAGGACCTGAAGTTGTTTGAATTAAGTTTCATCTTGTAACACTGGTTTTATATGTTATTGAGTTGTATATGGCTTAATATTATTGTATTATTGTTTTTTTAAATTTTCTCTAGCTATCTTTATTCACTGTATTACTGAAGAAAATTGTGTTATTATCTTCTATGTAAAGCCACCTTATTCTTAATTTTTGTGACCAAAATATTTCCTCTTTCCATGCATGTGTGGCCTGTTTTTTTTTTTTTTTTTAATTTTAGCTTCTCGCAGATGAGGATGTGGTTGTTCATCCGTTAAATGAAGTTTCCAATCTTCCTTGAGGTTACAACATAGGATGGATTCTCTAAAACTTTGCCCAGACATCCACTAAGATTCTTTAACCTAGAATATGGCTTCCTAGTACATCTATTTTTGGTCAAGTTTTTTTGTTTGGAGGTTCTAGATTATACTATAGATGTGCAAGAGGGTTGGGAGGTGATTTCATCCCCCTCTAGGTATTCCATGGGGCTTGCAAAAAAAATTAAATCTAGTAAACCCTAGTGGTTGCTTCCCTTCTCTTGTTTTTCCCAAAAAATGTACAAATTTTTTGAAGTTGTACATGCCAATCAACAACATTTTTTTTTTCTTGATTTCTAGAGTCACTAAACCATGAAGAATTGACATTATGAAGAAAAAAATACTCAACATTTGGACCTTCACTTCTCTTATGATTTTGTTACGTACTCATCCTCTACAAATTCTAGTCTCTAAGGTATCTACCCAATCTGTTTTTGGAAAGAAAGAGTAGTTACAGGGCATATGAAGGATCCACACTCTTCCTTCAATGTTGCCATTTGCAAGGATTTTGTAAATGGAAGAGTGATTAATCGTTGGACTATGGTTATAGGTTGGTCATGTTGTTATTTTTTCAACTTTGAAAGCCAGGAGGAGATTTGATTGAATGGGTTATCTTGGGATCAACTTCGATAACCTTTCAAGGTGCCTTAATACTCATAAGAACAAAAAAATCTCTAACAAAGTGATAATTCTTTGAAGGCCAAAGGAGTTACCCAAATTCCAACAACCTTATCTAGAAGTAACCAGGACTAAGTTGACACCAAATTAGATAGTTGTGGTCCCAATGCTTAACATATAATTAGGGTTCAACAATTTGTTGCATTTAGAGTGAAATTACTAGTAGGAGAAGCAAGACATCATGGGATAGTGAAGTGCCAAACCTAATGTGAATTGCATTTTCCCTAGTTTTCATGCCCACTGCGGTATCTAATGGATGATGGAGATCAATCCAATGTCACTTTGTCATAAATCTTGTATTATTAATCATTGAATGCATTAGGATGGTGGAGTACTCTTCCTGTTTAATGTCAACCATTCCCACACAAAAATTTCACCTTAGTATTATTTACAAGGTCTACATGCCAGAATTCATATCAAAGATCAACCAAGTATCCAAGGTAAGTACCCAATTATGCATAACATTTTGATAAGTCTCCATACATATTCCATAACGACAAGACCAATCAATAATTGCTTCTTGAGAAAAGTTTTAGACATAGGTTGATCCTTTCATGAACTTATACAAAGTGGATTGATATATCTAATAGAGGTTCTATATTAATTATGTCTAACATTATGGTCATTTCATCCCAACAAAACCTACTTGTTAGCTCTTTTCAGCTCAAATCCATGGAGTGTAATATATGAAGGGTGAGTTGTATGAGACTTAGACCATATTTTTCCATTCAAACAACTCCAATACCATCATCTACACACCAGTATTTACAAAATGAATGATAATAAATCTTGATCAGAGGATAGAAGCCTTGGTTCCACATTTGTTTCCAAGAAATACAATAATTACCATATCAACCATAGATCACGACACTATCATGACCATTAACAATTGCTTATTCCACCCCATATTACTCACATAATTGAAAATTTACATAGCCATCGCCTTGTTGGTGGTGTTGAAACGTCTTACACTAGAGTCAACTAGGGACTATGAAACTCAATGAAATGATTATGTACATGTTAGGTCACCATTGTGATTTTTTATCCCACATGATATTTCAAATGATAAGATCTTCAAGGTGTCAAGATGGAAATTATAACAGATTATTTATTTTTATTTTAAAGTGATTATTTTGTTGAAATTAATATGAATTTCCATTTATTTAAACCAATCATTTTTTGATAGACACCTTTGATGATTTTTCTCTTCCAATTCCTCTTCAACATAATGTTGAACCAAATAAAAATAATGACATTACGAATCTTGTCTCTTTTCTAAGTAACATAGTAAATTATGAGCCACCTTGTACTTATTGAGAATATTGTTGTAAGCCAAAGTTGTGTTTTCTTGAAAGAACCTTGCCTTTTGTCCTGAATTTTATTTGCACGAGTAGTAGTGATCGAAATAAATGTTTTTATTAAGGTTGTAGGTTTTAACCCCCATATAGAAATTACCTACATACGAATTCTAAAACACATAAAATAAACAATGTGAGAGCATAACACATAAAACACATATACACAGAGATTTTTCCCCTGGATCCCAAAAACCGAGACTACCAGCTTGATTTTTCATTATATTCCTTTCAATGTTACAATACATATTTATACATGCCGAAGCATCCAATACCATGGACCGAAAACCATCGCGTCCAAAACCATGACCGAAAACAATCATGTCCAAAAAACATGTGCGAAAATAATGCAGAAAACCATAGGTGGGTCTACCCAACCTAAAATAGGTTCCAAAACCAAAATTTTCCGGGGTACCCCTCAAACCCCCTGTGACCTCCCGCTATGCAAAAAACGGGGGGCTCTACCCCACTTCTAACCCCCGGTTAACTATGTGGGCTAATCGTGGAAAGAATATAAAACAACCCAACAATGGTTAATTTCCATCTTAGACTCTGGATTCTAAACACATTGGAAGTGAATGCAAAATTTGGTATGCTTTTTTCTTCTCAATCTATATCTCTATAATGCTTATAAAATTGTATATTCTAGAACTAAAAAAGATTGGGATATTGTTATGTGATTTTTTTTACGAATATCAAACATTTCCTTCATATAATTTCCAATACAATTACTTTAGCTTGTTTTGTCCTACTTCAAGTTGCAATGACTCTGTCTCTCAATAAAGAATGGAGAATTTGTTCTCTAGTTTCACCTTTCTTTATATACAAATGTGTGTACCAATTTTGTATGTACTTCCTTTCCCTTATGAGTTCTGATTATGAATAATGTTTTGTCTCTCTCAAAGTTTCAAACACCACCATCCATTGTTTGGATGTATAGTGTATACTAGTGTCATATCCAATTGAAGAAATTACCTTTAATTATTCTTTTCTTATCATAAATCTACATACATAATTAATTTATAGAGTTATTTTTTAAACCTTGATAAATAGTGTTTGGGGTCACAAAGAGGTCTAAGAATCTAAATGATTTTCACATTTTGGACTTGCAGTCTAAGGAATGCAGGCAACCTTACATTTGAGGAACTCCACCATCCCCACGAGAGAGCCACATCACAACTGTTGTTGGTGGTAGTAAATTGGTTACTTTTGCGGCAGTGGGGAAGTGGAAGGGGATTATTTGAATGATTCTCATATTTTTGACTTGAAGCATATGAGATGGATTTCCCCTGACGTGAAAGGGGATCTTCCTACTCCTAGGGATAACCATACTGCAGTTGTTAATGAAAATAGGCTTGTGATGTACGATGGAGATTGTGGAGACCATTACTTAGGAAAATTTTATATATGGGATCTTGATACCTTAACTTGCTCCATTGTAAGTTCAGCATTTTCCATTTTGATAAGTAATCCCTTTTGTTTGATATGTGGGAATATTTGAGCCCAAAATCCATATTAACAACGTATAATAACCCACTTGAACACGAGAGTGGACTTTAGTATATTTTAGCTTCATACCTTTGCATTGAAATGTCAATGTTTGTATCAATAGGGCATGTGTTAATTCCCTAAAGAGTAAGTTGAACTTAATTCTTCCACACAACTACTCTTATGCAAAGATTGTGAATCTCTTTAGCTAGATACTAAAATTTATATCTTCACAATGTTAGTCTCTATCACAGTCATAAATCATTATAAGAAAGTTTCTAGCATTTTTTACCAAATCTTAAATCTTTTTTACAAGCATGTGATCATCGTTTCCTTTTGAGGCATAATCTCCAAAATTTGGAACAAATTTTTATGCCTTGTCTGCTCAAATGTGAAGTTATTTAAATAACTAACTAGTTGCACATTGTCACATGTTTCTAGGGTTTTTTTAACAAAACCATCCTACAGGTTGCTATTAGATTGACTATCTTCTGCTATCCATCCATTCAATCTATTGTGTCATATTCCACATAGTAGAGTGTGACACTATAATCCATTGAATATGTATCATATTCCACATAATAGAGTGCCAAACTATAAATCAATATCATTTTATAGTAAAATTGAGGCCACTTATTGACATAAGAAAAGCGTTCATGCTTTTCATAAATTGACCTAATTCGATGCCAGCACACAATAAGAAATTCTTGTGCTTTTCTCGGTGGAAACTTATATTCTTTTAAGATAGAGGAATACATGGTATCTGTTCCAAACTTTAATTATTTGAATATTCAAACTCTTGATGCTCTTATGAATACCTTGTGAATTTTTGCCCAATCTCTCGAAAATAAATCTACCCATCCCAGTACAAATATAGGTGGAATAACATACTACTGCTGAATATCATCATTTGGTGTCTTTTATTAGTTGCCCAAAATGTATGTTTTCATTTGGCTCTCCATTTTGTTTTTATCTGAAAAGCTACCAGAGGATGTCAAAAAATTTGTGATTGTTTTCTCATGATTTCAAGTCCATTCAATGCATATTATGGAAATTATGCATTTTGTTTATCTAGACTCTGAAGTATGAGTTTTTGAATCTAATGCTTTCCTAAAAAAAAATTGATGTGAATCGAACTGTATTGAAAGAGTTGTATAATTTTTTCCATGGAAACTTACTAAACACCATATTTTGATATTCTATAATGCTTCGTTAAAAGCTTCAACCTTTTATTTCATGTAAATGACTAAGTTGAATATACTTGGTATCTAATAGCTAGTTATAGAAGGGCCATGTTCAGCAAGAGTGTGTGTTGGACATACAACTATTAGCATTGATTGAAAGGTAATCATTCCTACATCCTCTTATAAATACATGTTTTTCTTCATAAACCAGGATAATCTTGAAAAGATTCTATCCATGGTTGTGGCTAAAAAGGGCTTGCTTACATAAGGACAAGGGAACTTGTTAATTACCAACCTTGAATTGTTGAATTTTTCAAATATTTTCTAGGTATATATTATTGGTGGGGTTAGAAATAATGCATATTACAATGATGTATGGATGCTTGATACAATTACTTGTTCATGGACTCAACTTGATGTTGGTGGGCAACAACCCTGAGGTTCTCCTCTCACAGTGTTGTTCTAGTTGACTTGGACATAGCCATTTATGAAGGGTAGGTCCATAAATTTATCTATATTAATGGTAAAATATCTAGTATGAACTTATCTTTGTTTCTAGAAATGGATATTATAAGGGTTTTGGAATTTTATCTTGTTGTGTACAATTGTGGAGAGAATGAAAGCCCTTTAGGTGAATTAATTATTTTTCATTGGGGAGTAGAAAATCCCAATGTCCATTACAATATTTCCATGTGCAAAATCTGTGGAAAATAGTGCAATAATCAAGAGTGATGAAGCCTTAATACTTCTTTACACTGAGGTGTTGATCATGTGGTTTCAATGCTCAAAACTAGAGTTGAGAGTTATGGAAGGGACACAAAATCTAGTGATGTAAGTCAGAACTCTTAAAAGAAATTTCTTGTTCATTTCATTATATTTTTACTACTAAGATAATGTTATAGTGCCCCGAGAGAGTAAGTTGAACTTAAGTCTTCAAAAGAACTACACTTATGCCAGGACTAACATAGTTACTGATGAAATGAGAACTATTACCTCAAAACGGTTAGTCGAGCCCAAAAACCACAAAAAAACATTAAAAAATAACCCAAAAATGAAAATTGTTTATGCAAGGATGATGTTTTTTGTTTAGGGTAAATTTTCAACATTTTTTTTAAGTGGAAGTAAAACCATTTTTTTTTAAATGGATGAAAAGAACACACTTAATTTTTTTTTTTTTTTGTTTATTCCGGAATAACAAAAAAAAAATCGGGCTACAATTTTGACATTTTTAAGCAATGGAGTTAAAGAGAAAAAATCCAGACTTTGAAAAATTGTAAAATTCCAACAATTCTCAGACATGATGTTGAAGATAAAATATCATGTCTTGAATCCTAATAATTCCAACTATTTCCATCCATGTTGCTAAAGATAAAATATCTTGACTCTAAAAAACCTTGAAATTATAACTGTTTTCGACCATAGCATTAAAGTTAAAATATCATGACTTAGAAAAAAATTAAAATGTTGACATTTTTTAAACCATATAATTGAAACCAAATATTATGACTACTAAAAAATCTCAAGTTTTCAAAATATTTCAAGCGTGACATTATGGAAAAATTTTATGACTGAAAGAACTTTAAAAATAAACACCTAAATGAAAGAGTTATTATACCAAGAGTAATTTTTTTAAATGTTAAATGTATAGCAATTTTAAAATCTTAGCCTAAGACAACTGGAGACATTGCAAAAAAAAATAAAAAAAAATCAACTATCAAATTCACATAGAGTGTAGGTGAACTCAACCCATTGTAATGAAAACTTAAAGACCAACCATGAAATTAACACATTGTGGGGTAGA